>JAMXBD010003078.1:0-141722 GCA_024138025.1 Combretum micranthum | reverse complement strand
AAAAACGAGGAAGACAATGAACAGTGCTAACGCCGGCCCTACGTCGGCAGCTTACAAGGATAGGCTGGCAGCGTAGAAGCAGTGTAGCCTCGAACAGAGGCTACGTAAATTTTTAAACCAAGTAAATTTCGTCCAACATTGGCTTCTGAAAGGAAAGCCGGCAGCGTTTGAGGTCGGCGTATGCCACCACGCTGCGGTGTCCGTTAAATGCTAGCGGCCTTTAAGCCAGTGTACGCTGGCATTTGAATTGTATAAAAATTTACATGAGCACCGGCACCTGGGAATCAACACCGGTGGTATAGGATGCCAACGTACATGTAAAATTTTTCAGATTAAGTCTGTTTCGTCCAAAACCAGTATATATACCTATTATATATATTTATATATGTGTGCAATAAAAGAAATAAAATAAGATTTAAAAAGGTGATTTCAACCAAAAAGATTTAAATATTAATAAAATATAATAAGTGTAATTTAGCAACTTCAAAAATTATTAGAGAAAATATCACTTACAATATTATTGCTAATATTAATATATTGTACAAATAAAAATGAATTATAAATATTCTAAATAATTATCTAGTATAGATATATAAGAATGGAAAATTTAATAAGTTAAAATTTTGAACAATGTGATTCCCAAAAATAACAAAATAAATACATAAAGTAGAATAAGAGGAACACGATAAATTAAATGATAGAAAAAAATACTAGTTACTATAAATTAAAGAACAGTTTGAAAGTGATAATAATAGTAATAATAAAATATCAGTTTATTGAGAATGAATTCTATGACTACTCAATAAAAATATTTAATATCAAATAAGATCAAGAAAAACAAGAAGAAAATAAATAATTAGAAATAGATATTTGTTGCTACAATCGATCAAGCTACGGAACAATATAAAATGATAATAACAATCGTAATAAATTACTAATTTACTAAGTATGAACCCCGTAATTACCTGATAAAAATAAAATATAAAATATTTTAAGATCAAGACAAAAAAAATGAAAATAAATAATAAGTAGTAAATTTTATTACCATAAAATCATAAAAGGACAATACAGGTAATAGAAATTAAATTAAATATCAAGATAGGACACTTACACAATCATAGAAGGTTAGTTGCATTATTTACATTATGTTAATAAGTATTTTGTCTTAATAAGTGACAATGAATTGTAAATAATATAAATAGAACTAATATATCTTAAATGAATTATTCTACTAAGTAAAATCATATTAGATTGATTAAGCTAACTAAAGTAGATTTAATAATTGAATTAGGTGATTAGTTTCAATCAACTCGGCTTAAATTAATATACTAGGCAAAATCATAAAAAGAAAGGAGTATGTAATTTCTAAAATACGTCTAATTTAGAATTAGTGTAAATTATAGTATAAGTTATAACATGATTAATATGGTGAATATATTGTTTCAAATATCTTATTTTAGGAATTAATAAAAGGATAAATTGTTTAAGTAATAAAATTGGATAACCATTACAAATAGGAGGACTTCTCTTATAAATTCATAACTTTGATCATAAGAAAATATATATATATATATAAAGATAAAATTCCTAGTTAAATAAGTAGAGAATATACCATAATTGATAACTAAGACCTAAAAGAATACCGTCAATATCATTATGTAAATAACAAAATAATAATAAATATATGTTATTTCATTTTCATAGGAAAAATAGATCGGTTCTTGTATTTCAAGAATATCTAGTTTAGCGAGGATCACAGGTGAGTAACTTTGACTTATTCCATTATTTGTGCTTGTAGAGAAGTTGCACTTGTAATAATTTATTCAACTAAAATGCATGTAAGATTAGGTATAATGCATGATGATTGGTGTATGCTTGAATGCCAAATTATCATAATATAAGTGATAATTCTTTTGTATGATAAATATTGTATGAAACATGTTGATATTTGTCTGTTAGTTGTATGATCACTTTAAACTTGACTAAAAACTATTGGTACCATAAATAAAAATGGACATGCATTGCATTATATGCACATATTGCATTTTAAAAGGAGTGATGACCCTATTCATATTAGCATTTCGGTTCTCTGGTGACACACTAGTTTGCTAAATAACATTTTCCTAGTTCTTCCAGAAGCACCTTTGTTCTGTTCTGTTCTACAGGAACTAACTAGTATCAAAGGAACACCGCTTGTGGTATCAACATGAAATAGCTGATACTTAATGGTGTTTCTTTGTTCCAAGGATAAGAGTGAAATTTTTTAAAGTAATTTGTGAGAGTTTATGGTACCCATTCTTTCTTGGTTCTCTGATTTTCCTGGGCACGTATATCACTCTTCAAGGCTTCCTTCCAACACCGATGAGAGGGTGTAAATCTACATCCTATTTGGATTCCGGTTATCCAACTTGTCCTTGTACATATGATTGATTATTGCATGACATAGGCATGTTAATTAAATTTGTTTGATATTGTCTGATGTGTGGTGTGGTTGGTCAGGTTATCTTACTGAGCCTGTGATTCACTCATCCCCCAATAGTTTTGTATAAAGTAGCGCTAGTAGGGATTAGGCTAGGAATGTGTCAAGAGAGCTTTTCCATCAAACCCATTTGAAGTTAGAAAGATAGGTAGCAATAAACTTATAATACAAATTAGATAACATGTATAAATGAGAAATATTTTGCATTTTGTTGGTTATTACCCAATTTTCGCTATTTGGTAAGAGATATCAATTCTCTACGATCCTGATGGAATATGGAAAATCGGAATCCATAATAAGTTTATATGAAGATATCATATCTATATTATATGATTTAAATAATTAAGATAAAGTCTTGTAATCTCTAACTTACAAGATGGCTCTCATATTACGGGTGCACACATGGTATGATAACTTTAGGACAATCTAACTAAGCCTCCTTTTGAGGCATGACAATATTAACTCTACATATTTTTATAATGATTAATTTTCAAGTGACATATATCTATGAAATGCAGTAAATACTCTTGATATTGTTTGAATGATTTTTTTCATGAAGTTTTAAAAAAAATCATATTGAAATCATTATAAAATTCTCATAGATATCTATAAGATGTAATATAATTGTAATAGCGAATGAATATTAATAAATAATTTTAAGATTAACTTTATTAACTTCATGTCATTCAGTTGTATAATCTTGCGCACCCCTAACCAAAACTACAATGATTTTTTTTAATAAAACAATCGAATTTGCACACATGAGCAAAGTAACTTGAAATTACGAGTCATGCTATTCATTTTAGCTCAAATTTTTGAAACTTCATAAATATGATAGGCCTGTATATTCAGCAAGCCCAATCTTGGCTCGGCTCACTACTACACAATTACCCTAACAAATTAGGGTTCATGATCACTCTGTCCCTCTCGTGTTTGAACCTCGCCTCACTCTTTCCTTGCTCTCTGCTACTTGAAACCCTAAGTTCACTCTTTCTCTATGTTTCATTTACTTTTCTTAAGATGAACAAAGAAAAATAATTCTGATATGTTGAATGTACAGATAGGAAACAAGCCTATTCGAGTTGGCTAAACTCTTGAGACACCATCTCTAGAAATTAGGGTTTGATGATCCCTTTCCGATGTATTTGCTTACTATTTATATTGTTGGTTACATGAATCTGAGCTGGCTAAACAGTAAAGTAACTAACTATCTTGCTGTTTACACTTTACATATGTTTTGTTACTTGAATCTGTTACAATTTGGTACCTGCATGTGTATACATCCAGCTCATATATGTATATATCCAGCTCATGTTGTATAATCTGCAAATCTTGATGGTTTCTGTTTACTCCTAGTAGACAATGGTCTACTTAGTTGGTCTGTATCAGTTTTCCCCCTTTCTTGAAATAGTACCTTGTCCTCAAGGTAGAAATCAAAACACGGACATTTAAAAATATGTAGATCTTCCCAGCTAGAATCCTCTAGAGGTAGTCCTTGCCATTGAACTAATAACTAAGACACCTAAGGCTTCGTCGCTGAATCATCCGTGTACCCAAAATACAAAGTGGCACCAATAATGGATGATTGCGAAATACCGTAGGAGGCAACTCTAATGTAGGAATGACAAACCCATGGGCTGGTTTGAGGCACGAAACATGAAACACATTATGAATGCGAGACTAAGCTGGAAGTTGAAGTTGATAAGCAGAGACGCCTATCTTCTTGAGAACTTGATAAGGCCCATAAAATCGTTTTGAAATCTTATGATAATCCCCACTTAGAGATGTTTGTTTGTATGGTTGTAGTTTGACAAACACCAGATCTCCTTGTTGAAATGTCAAGTCTATTCTATGTTTATCAGCTTGGGCTTTCATTCTCTGTTGAGCTTTATGTAAATTAGCTCTAAGAGTAGATAAAACTTCATCTCTGGACAACAGGTCAGAGTCCACAGCCTCTAATTTTGATGTCCCTCATAAATACATAGGAACTGTGGGAGGAAGACGACCATAAACCAATTTGAAAGGGGATTTCTAGGCACCTTCATGACAAGATGAATTATATGCAAATTCTGCCCAAGGTAAGAATTTAACCCACTCAGTTGGTCTGTCCCATGCATAACACCTGAGGTACTGTTGCAGTACCCTATTGAGGACCTCTGTTTGGCCATCTAATTATGGATGATAAGCACTACTAGTAAACAGTTTGGTACCACTCATCTGAAATAACTCCTGCCAAAATTTACTAAGAAAAATAAGATCCTATCACTGACAATGCTCCTAGGAAATCCATGAAGCTTAACCACAATGGATAAAAACAACTGAGCAACCTTAGTTGCAGTGAAGTTTGTATCCAGAGGTCCAATGTGACAGTGCTTGGATAACCGATCCACCACAACCAACATCACTGTGAATCCTTGTGATGTAGGTAAATGTGTGATAAAATCCATAGAAATGTCCTCCCAAATCTGCTCAGGAATGGGTAGAGGATGAAGAAGACCGGATGGACTTTAAGTACTGTACTTAGTTTGTTGGCAAATCGAACAACCCTTGACAAACAATTCTACATCATGTTCATTCCAATCCAAAAAAATTGAGACACCAATCGTCGATAGGTTTTGAAAACCCCAAAATGACTAGCTTGAGGAGCACTATGGAATTCATGTAATAAAATGGGGATCAAAGCTGAAGTAGGAACTAAAAACAGTTGCTGACCTTTGTATAGTAGCTCATTCTTCCAATATAAATCCCATTTCAATTTTCAACTAGCTTGGAGATCACCAATAATCTTCTGAAAAGATTGTAAAGTCATGTATTCCTTCTTGAGATGGTCAATAAAAGCAAATTGTGGTAAGGAATAAGCAAGATAGGTAAATGTACTATCATGCTTCCTTGACAATGCGTCACCACTCCATTGTCCTTGCTTGCTCTGTACATAATGGAATAATCATAGCCAAGTAACTTGGCCAAATACTTGTGTTACTCTGGAGTCTGAATTACCTGAGTAAGTAACTCTTTAAGACTCCTATGATCAGTTTGAATAATAAAATGAGAACCCAACAAATATTGTCTCCACTTCCTCATTGCCTCGACTACTGCATGCAATTCACGGACATAAGCTGATTGCTTGCACAAGTGAGAAGGCAACTTTTTACTAAAGAAAGCTATAGGCTTTTCTTCTTGTAATAATACAGTACCGATGCCAGTCCCTGATGCATCTGTCCCCACAATAAAGTCCTTTGAAAAATCAGGCAAAACAAGTAATGGGGCAGAAATGAGAGAAGTTTTCAGTTGCTGAAAAGTAACTATAGCCTGATCAGTCCAAACAAAATTGTCCTTCTTGAGCAAATTGGTCAATGGGATAGCAATGGATGCATAAGACTTGACAAATCGTCTATAATAGCCTATGAGACCCAAAAATGCTCTAAGTTGCTTCAGAGATGTGGGTACTAACCAAGTTGAAATAGCTTCCAACTTATGTGGTTCAGGTCGAACCCCATCAGCACCTACAATGTGACCCAAGTATTCTATAGTAGGCTAACCAAAAACACACTTAGATTGTTTAAGAAACATGGTATTATCAACTAATAGTGTTAATACCAATTCTAAGTCTGTAACATGCAACTCCAAAGTCGTACTATAAATCAAGATGTCATCAAAAAAAATAATGACAGACTTTGGTAAGTATGGCCTAAAAATTTTGTTCATAATGGATTGAAAAGTGGCCGGTGCATTACAAAGGCCAAAGGGCATTACCAAAAACTCATAGTGACCCTCATAAGTTCGAAATGCAGTTTTCTCAACATCCCTAGGATGCATTCGAATCTGATGATATCCTACCCTTAAATCCAATTTAGAAAAAATTGTAACCCCATGTAACTCATCCAACAATTCATCAATCGTTGGAATAGGAAATTCATCTTTCACCGTGGTTGCATTCAGAGCCCTATAATCAACACAAAAGCGCCATGTCCTATCTTTTTTTTCACCAAAAGAAAAGGTGAAGAAAAAGGACTAGTACTACATTGTATCAGTCCTTGCTCCAACATGTATTTGATTTGTTTCTCGATCTCTCCTTTCTGAAAGTGTGGGTATCGGTAAGGTTTGACATTAATAGCAGATACACCTTCCTGCAACGTGATCTGATGTTGTATATCACGTAGTGGCGACAATAATAAGTGGATTGTTGGTGAATTCCTATGAAGAATCACCGGTTTGAGCCGCTAATTGAAAACAAGTAGCCATTGAGTTCTTACTGATAAGTCTGCGTAATTGGTGATGAGTAATCTATCCCACAGAAGTAGAATGATCCCCTATCAATGTGACAAACTGACCCTGATGCAAAAATTGCATGGTTAAAGCAAAATAGTCTATAGTAATGGGTCCTAAATCCTGCAACCACTGTACACCCAATACTAGTTCAGCTCCTTGAATAGGTAAGACATAAAAAGAAGCGATAAAAACAATGCCTTAGATTTGTATAAGAATGTCTTTGCAAATCCCATCGCATTGGAGCTTTTCTCCATTTCCTATCATAACGGAAAACTGTGGAGCTTTTTGAACTGTCAAACCCAAGTGTTTAGCAACACGACTTTAAATAAAGTTGTGCGTGCTACCCGAATCCACCAAAACTGACAAATTGGAATGGCAAACAGTGCCTTGAAACCTCAGGGTTTTTGGGACAGCCTCTCCATTTAAAGCATGGTAATTGATTGTACATGAAGTATCCTCAATAGTATCATTGTCCAAAATATCCACACTCTCAGTTATGTCCTCTGCATCGTTAGACTTATGAATAGACAATAGAACTAAAAATTTAGCCTTACACTTGTGATTTCTATGAAATTTTTCATCACAGTTAAAACAGAGTCCTTTGTCACATCGTACTTGCATTTCTTCAGGACTCAAACGTTTAATAGGTAAAGAGGTTTTACTTGTATGGATAGCAGTAGAAGATGAAGGTAAAAATTATGGTTTAGAAAATTGTAATGGAACAGTTGAAACCGGAACAGTAGGAGTATAGGGTTTAAATGCTTTGTATTGATCATTCAATTTATCTTCATGTAATCGTGCAAGCCAAATAGCATCCATCATGTTCTTAGGACGTGCAAGTTGTAATTCTCTTCTAAGTGCAGGTTTTAACCTAGAAATGAAACAACTAAGGAGAAAAGATTCAAAAAGACCAACCGTACGATTAGAAAGTAATTCAAATCAAGATTGATAATGAACCACCATTGATGTCTAAACCAGCTTTGATAAAAGCCACTAGACATCCTCATAGGCTGATGGACCAAAACGGTTTTGTAAGGCTTCCACAAATTTTGACCACAAGGTCAGCTGCTTGTTAACATGCATCCATTTATACCATTGAAGAGCACCCCCTTTAAGAGCGAAGGAAGAAATGGTAATCCTCTGTTCATCTTTAACATCATCAAATTCAAAAAATTATTCCACTTTGAATATCCATCCCAATACATCAGGCCCCGAAAATTTTGGAATTTCCAACTTAATTCGCTTAAGCAAAGAATCTGTATTGCTATGTAACCCTGAAGAAGATGAATCATTGTTGATCTGATCGATATGAATAGAAGTGGAATGATTTTGATTCAATTCCAATTTATCAATGCAATACCCCAAAGTTGTAATATTTTCTTGGATAACTGATAGAGTATTTTTAAAGAAATCCATGTCTACTGTCAAGTTGTGTGATCTTGTTTCAGGAGCCATGAGTGGAGAAGAAAACAGAATCACAATCTGGACGAGAGCACCAAAAATGATAGGCCTATATATTCAGCAAGCCTAATCTTGACCCAGCTCACTACTACACAATTACCCTAACAAATTAGGGTTCGTGATCACTCTGTCCCTCTCGTGTTTGAACTCACCTCACTCTTTCCTTGCTCTCTACTACTTGAAACCCTAAGTTCACTCTTTCTCTATGTTTCATTTACTTTTCTTAAGATGAACAAAGAAAACTAATTTTGATATGTTGAATGTGCAGGTAGGAAACAAGCCTATTCGAGTTGGCTAAACTCCTGAGACACCATCTCCAGAAATTAGGGTTTGATGATCCCTTTCTAATGTATTTGCTTACTATTTATATTGTCGGTTACATGAATCTGAGCTGGCTAAACAGTAAAGTAACTAACTATCTTGCTGTTTACACTTTACATATGTTTTGTTACTTGAATCTGTTACAATTTGGTACCCGCATGTGTATACATCTAGCTCATGTATATAATCTGCAAATCTTGATGGTTTCTATTTACTCCTAGTAGACAATGGTCTACTTAGTTCGTCTGTATCAAAATAACTATTTTAAATCAAATTGGAATACAATTTGATGCTACAAATCTCCTTAACTTGTGTATTTTTTTTTTTTTTATGAATAAAAAATTGAGCTAATTAGCAAAAATATGATTTTAAGATCTAGTTTATCCCGAACTTGAGATGACCATAAAATAGATAATTTTGTAGTAGGGATTCCTTTTGGAGCCCTATTTTTTAAAATTGTTTTTTTTTATGTTATTTTGAAATTGGATAAAACGTATTATATCTAAAAATTTTTTTTTCCCCAGAGATTCATAGTTTATCAAATCATATAAGCAACTTAGATTTCTCATTACCATTTTAGATTAGAAAAAAAATTCATTAGACCACTCAATAACCACCACAACCCATAACATGACATATTATTTTTATACTTTTTTGAAATTGTTAATTTTTTATGTATTTTTTAATTTTATTTTTTCTTTTAACTTGAAACTATGACTATCTTAAGAAAATAAGATACAGAGGGTGAAAATCGAGCGTCTATAATAATATACTTAACAAAAAAGAATAGAAAAAAGACCAAAGACCAAAGACCAAAGACCAAAGACCAAATAAAGTTTGAAGAACCCAAAAAAATTTAAAAAACTCTCACCGTGTCGAACCTTGAAAAGTGAAACGTTCACACGGGAATTTTTGTTTTAGACTCCGGGTGGTGATACTCCTATTAAAAAATGTGCAGAGACTAATTTAAAGGTTTTTTTTTTTTTTTTTAAGCTTAAGAATCTGTTTGTTTTGTTTTTTTCGACAGATATAGACACTTTTTTAAACTTTTTCTAACAAATTATTTATCAAGAAATAGATATAGATAAAAAAAAAATTGATAGTTCTCATCAAAAGATCAAACAGAATAAATATAGATAAAATTTAGGTACAAATCGGATATATTTATATATATCATTTAAAAAAATACAGATACAGATGAAAAACAGATAATCCAAACAGAGACTTCTTGCTTAAAAAAAATAAAATTAAAACACCTCAAAAAAATAAACGGGTTAAAGGTTTACTTTTACGTTAGGGACAGGAAGAATCAAAACTTGTCTTAATCAGGAATTTTCGTCCAATATTCCTCCTTCCCTTGGTGGACCTTAATCCGTGTTTCATACACGGAAACCAAGTACGCGTAATGTTTGTCAACTGATAAAGACCGTGCTTGCTCAAGCACCGGTCATGCACCGATCGTTTGACCAGAAAGACCGGGGCTGAAGATAACTTTTTGTTTTTAAATTTTGTTGTTTATTGTATATAATTTATGTAATATGAAACTTATAAAATTTTAAAAGATCATGTTAAATATCTTTTAGTTAACTCGTGGATAATATGGTGAGTTATTTGGTTGTTTAAAATGCTAGTGAAGTATATTAACTTTGCGTTTGGAACACAGGAAACCATGGGAAAAGAAAAAATATAGAGAGAAATGAAAAGAAATGTATGTGTTTAGGTATGTTTAGTGATTGAAAAATAAAATGATTTGAAGAGAAATAAAAAAAAAAATTATTTACATACCTTTATTTTTTTAATTAATATTTTATAAAAATAAAATAAGGATAATTTTATCAATCATTAACTTTTTTTTTTTTCATTTCCTTTGATTTCTATTTTCCTTCATTTTATCCTTTGAATTTTGTTGATTTCTTATTTCAAAAACCAGCCAAATACGGCATAAGTAATTTTAGAAGTAATTCAATGGACAAATATGAAAGTCTGAGTTGTCCATATAAGTTTACAATGAATTATTAATATACTGAAAAATTAATAAAGATCGATCTAAAAATAAATATAATTGAGTATATCTATCCTTTCAAATTAAAAAAAAAAAAAGATAGTAATAATAATAATAATAATAATCAACAGTGGGGTGGCACTTCTAGTCCATTCTCTCCTTTTTATTTTAAAAAAGGGAAGCAGACGTGTCATGCAAGGATTATAATAAAGTTAGGGCACCCATAAAGGCTTTCGATGCCCTTCCTAGGAATAAGTGACTCAATAATTGAAATCTTTAAATAGACCCTAGTCTTGTATTCTGCTTAATGGGAAGTCAACGGACCAAGTCTTTTCGTTGGAATTTTATTTATTCATTTATTTTTATGGCTGAAAAAGGTGTACGGTCATGTAGGAAGCTTCCAAGAACATGCCCATGTTCGCACATGACATTGAGCTCTGGGTTCCAAAAGGTAAAATAAAATAAGGGCTGTAATCAGCATAAGGTCCGTTTGAATGTTATGTTTTTTATTTATATTTATATTTTATTTTAATATATATATATAAATATATCTAATTTATATTTATATTTGATTTTTTATGAGAATTGTTAATTTTTTTATTTATATTTATTTTTTTATAAATAATTTATTAAAAAAAATTTTTAAAAAGAATCTGTACCTATGAAAAAAACCCAGACATGTATATGACCTTGTCAATGACCGTAACGAAAGACGAGTACTTTGACCTGTAAACTCCTCATATTCATATTTTCTCTCTTCGTCCCTGCTCCGCACCAATTCGACTCATGGCTTCGTCGATTGAGCCAGGTAAAACTTCATCTGCATGCCCTCGCTATGTCTCTCTCTCTTTCACTCCACAACCTATACATGAAGCTTACGAGAAAAGTGTTCGTTACTTTTTTTCATTAATACTTTTCTCCTATTTTTAACTTTGGTTACGCGAAGATCGCATCTTTGCGACGTTTATGTTGAAAAGGAGGTTACTTGTTAGTTTTTGAAGTATGTGTAGATGAAAAGGATACGATTCGGAGTTATTTCCATGTTTTGGAAGCTTTAGTGTTTTTGAGTTAGATTCAGGCTCGGTTGTTCATTTTTTTGAGATAAATTGCGTTAGAATAGTATGGCGAGGTGTTTGATATTAAAAATTACTTCTACATTCTAGGAAACCTTAATGTCTAGTTCTTGAAACATGTCAAGCATTATCAGGATGGATGACCTGCTGAAAAGTCCCCATGTTATATCATTTCTTTCTATCTCGATGTTCCTTAGATGGAATATATAATTTTCTTTTTAGTTTCTGCTCCAATAATCTAACAATCATGTGTTTCTTTGACGGTTATTGTTGATTTATTGGCAATTCATTCCTGTAGGTGCCGAGGATGACTTGGAAAAGGGGATGTTGACACAGGAGCATTCTATGTTGGATAATTCTATCGCTGAGAAGAAGTATAAAGTTGCCAAACAAGTGATTGGCAGCCAAAATGATACCGAGCTTCACTTGGCTGCTCGACGAGGAGATCTTGCTGCCGTAAAACAGATTCTTGCTGATATTGATTCTCAGATTATTGGGATGGTAAGCAAAGAGGATTTCAACACTGAAGTAGATGAGTTCAGGGCTGCAATGGTGTGTTCGGAGAATAAATTGGGAGAGACAGCGTTGTATATTGCAGCAGAGAGAGGATATTTGGATGTGGTGAAGGAGTTGTTGAAATGCTCTAATAAGGAGTGCATAACAAAGAAAACCCGACAAGGACTCGATGCATTTCATGTCGCTGCAATTAAAGGACATCATGGTAAACTTTTTTATTTTTTCTATTCTATGCTTTGTCAAGATTTTCAATAATCTCAGATTTCTTCAGTAAATTCTCAACTCATAACAAAAAGATTCAAAAGCTTAAGCTTATTATGCATGGTGTGTTTCCATCTTAATTGGTTAACATTCTCGTATATACCAGTTGATTAAATAACAGTAAAACGAGCATAGAGGATTGAATTTATTACCTCCTTCACACCATGTGATTTAAAAGCTTAAATTTATTAAATATGATTTGGTTTTATAGTTATTGGTTAGCACTTTCTCTCATAACTGGATATCATCTCTGTTTTAAACCCCAAGCAACGGATAACTTGCTCCTTGTAAACAAGCTTTCTGATTTTGGCTGTTCCTTGAGGTTGTTGGATTGTCCCAATAGGAAACCTGCCACTATGTGCAAGTATACATTCTTGCTCAATTTTCCCCCTCTTACAGCCATTATGCAGGTGCTTTTGGAGCATGAATCTTCATTAATCCTGTCAACCGACTTCTTTTATACTACTGCTTTAGCATCTGCAGCTAAAAAAGGATGTATAGAAGAGGTTGAAAAACTTCTTGCAAAGGACAGCAACATGGTAAAAATCAGCAAGAATGATGGGAAAACTGCATTGCATTTGGCTGCTCGGAATGGTCATGTTGAGGTTGTGAAAGCTTTATTGAGGAATGATCCCCAGATGGCACGGAAGACAGACAGAAAAGGACAGACTGCATTGCACATGGCTGTCAAAGGTCAAAACCCTGAACTCGTAAGATTGTTGATGGAGGTAGATGCAGCCCTTGTCGCACTCCCTGACTTGAATGGCAACACTGCATTGCACATTGCCACAAGAAAGAAGCGGTGTGAGGTAAGCCTTGTCCATACCATACAAATTCTCTACTAACAAAATGCGAGAGAATCCTTCAGGTGGTTGAATATTTTCTCCTACTTTTGCAGATAGTAAAGGAGTTACTAATCTACCCTGAAGTGAATATTAATGCATTGAATCGAGAAAAAAAAACTGCTCTCGACATCACGGAAGAACTTGGTTCCAAGGAGATAAGAGACTGTCTATTGCACAAAAGTGCTGTATATGGTAAGGAGTTCGAGAGAATGCTACGAGGATGCATTAACAATACAAGTTCAGCAAGCAAAGCCGCCATACTCATTGCTCAAATCGCCTTTGCAGCCATTTTCACCATTCCAGGCGGGAATGACCATGGCAACAAGTCCCTCTTTACGAGTCACATGTCTATAAAAATACTAGTAATCTTCAACTCTAGCATTCTTTGCATCCTTGGCTGTTATAGTAATTCAGATTAACTTAAGCAAAGGGGTGCAAGAAGTAGAAGTACTTGCAGCTGTGACAGACATCATTGCCCTATTGATGTTGTTGGCATCAGTATGCATATCGGTTGTATTCATGACCGCCACATATATGGTGGTTGGCAGGCACTTTGAGGGGGTTACAGTTTTGATTACAGTCACCGGTGGGGTCATACTTATTGGTTCCCTTTGTATCAAAAATTATTATGAGATGAAATTAAGGAGGAATGAGTTGATTAGGAAGAAAGTAAAATGAAAAAAAAAAAAAAGACCTTATTTAAATCGAAAGAAATCTTGTAAATCTTACATAGGCCATACCTTCTTATAATATTAAGCAACTCTACTGCTAAGAGAGCATATTTGTTTTTTTGCCATAAATGATGTCTAATGATAGTATTAGAAATGCAAGAAGAAGGAGTTCATATAATGAAAGAAAAAAGAGATGGGCATATAATGAAAGAAGTGCTAAAATCAAATTGTTTTAGGATATTTTAACAAGAAGTTTACCTTTCATTATTCCATATATGGAGCCATGCCCATATTATAATGAAGAACTCTCTCACCCACAGATGATGAACAATAAGGCTTGGACTGGATTGATTGTGCTTCCAAAAATATAACATGGTAGCAAAGCTTCCAATGAGCTTCCTGTGTTTTTTGAAAGAATCTATATTAAAAAGTTTACAAAAGAGCTTATGTGTTTTTTGTAATGGTTGTCCTTTTCTCTCTCTAATGCTGTAATGGTAACTCACAAAAATTGCAAATTTGTTATCCTTGATAGAGGATCAAAATGTTTTCAAATTCCAAAAACATCATCTTTTATGGGACCTTCATTTTCTTAAACTAAACAATGCTTCTAAATGGAACTAAGCAAGTTATTAAATTGCAAATTTGATAATGACTAGCAAGTCTACAAATTGATGAAGACTCGCAAGTCTTTAAATAGATGAAGACCTTCATGTCTCTAAACTGAAAAGCTTGATAAAGACAATCATGTCCTTAAACTAAAATTTTGATGAAGAACTTCATGTCCTTAAACTAAAAATTTTGAAGAAGACTTTCATGTCTTTAAACTGAAACTTTGAAGAACTTGAAGAAGACCATCATGTCTTTAAATTGAAAATTTTGAAGAAAATCAAGAAAAATGTAGAAATGGACATGAAATCAAGATGTTGCTTGTTACGGTAGAAAATCAGAGGAATGCAAAGGCATCCTCCATGAAAATGGACATGAAATGAGAAAGTGCAGATATGGAGAAATGTTTGCTGCAAGACAAAGTAAGAATTTGAATACCAGCAAAGCCAAGCCATCATAAGCTCCCTTCCTACAAAAATCTCATCGGGAGGAGTGTTGAGTTGCTGAGATTTTTGTTTAATTAATGTTGATGTTAATTATGTTGCTATAAATTTGTCTTGTCAAATGTAAAATAGTTGAGGAAAAAAAAAGTATGGTAATCTTTACTTCAAGGACAACCCATTTTGTTAAGCTATTCTAATTTTTTTTTTTTTTAATATAAGAAAGCTAACATCTCCTATAAAGGGAGGCTACTAAACGTAAAGAGTATATGGATCATAATAGAAGAGAAAGGAGAAAATTAAGAAAAGAAAAAAGAAGAAAGAATTGTTCTTCACATATGTTTTTTGTGTTCTACTCATATATATTTCTTTTTAAGTTTTTCATTTCTCTCCCTTCAATCAACAAATTTTCTAATATGGCATTAAAGTTATATGGCCTCACGACCCATTATGATCCAGTGGCCCATGATGCAAAAAGAGGTCCAAGTCCATATAATTAAGAAGAAGCTGCCCTAGGCTGATGAAGACCTGAGGCCTTTGAGACTTAAGAGAAGCACAAGCCCAGACAAAAAAGCAAATGATGGACCTGTCGCCTCTAAGGCTCTACTTAAAGTATGAGCCTAGACTCATAAATTGAATGCAGGTCACAACTAAGCCAACTCAATTAGACTTAAGGAGTAGTGTTGGAAATGTAAGAAGAAGAAGAAGAGAAGTAGGAAAAGAAAGAAGTCCTACATGGGCTAGTTAGAAAAAGAGATGTCCATATAATGAAAGAGGTAGTCAAGTCAAACCATCTTAGGGCATTGTGACAAAAAGCCGACCTCTCATTATTATGGACCACTCTCTAGCCCATATATGAAGCTTTGCTCATATTATTATGAAGACCACTCTCCCAAGCTCATAAATTGAATGTAGGTCACAAATGCCAACTCAATTGGACTTAAGGGGGAGTGTTGGGAATGCAAGAAGAAGAAGAAGAAAGTGGAAAAAGAGAGAAGTCTACATGGACTAGTGGAGAAAAAAAAGATGTTCATATAATGAAAGAGATGGTCAAGTCAAACTGCCCTAGGGCATTTCAACAAGAAGCTGACCTCTCATTACTTTGGATCACTTCTAGCATATATATGGAGTTATGCCCATATTATTATGAAGACCACTCTCTCCACAGATGATGAACAACAAGACAGACCACGCTGACCATGCTTCCCAAAAATATAACAGATAGTAACTACAATTTTGCATAGCCGTTTGACAACATCAGTGTGTTTAACTCAATCTAGCATTATTAAATAGTCAAATCACCCTAACATGAAAATAAAAATAAAGGAGACTAAAATAATTTTCAATCCTAAAATGAGATATCAATAAAATCAAATAGTTAATTTTTAACTCTAATATAAAATTAGAATAAATCGTGTCGAGTCTGAATTTTAATTCTGGTTTGATTTTTTTTAATTTAATTATATTAAACTCTAATCCATTTAACATAAATCCTTGACTAAAAATTAAAAAAATTAATTTTTAGAAAAAATTGGTTGGAGTCACCCCCAACTTAAGTTGGGGAAAAAAAATCAAATTATGCTCAATATGTATGATCCTAATTTAGCTACCAATCTACAAAAAATTTGTTTTTTAAAACAATAAGCAGAAATTACTAAGTCCGTGGACTATCCTATTAAAATCTAAACAGTTATCAACTCTAATTCTCTAATTGCAATTTGTTACCCTAATATCCTAAAATTTGTTACTATGTGACATTTACAACAAATATTCACCAATTATATCAAGATTTTACAAAGTGATATTATTTACATGATATTATTAATTAATTTATAAAAAAGCAACTTATTTGGAAGAATCATCAAAATTGCATCAAATTTACAATGATAGGACAAAATAAAATTTTTACACTTTTAAGTCGTTCATTAGGTGCCTACATACCCACTATTCAAGATCATGATACATAGTTCTTTTTAATTTTTATAAAACTTTAGTTTGTTGGTTAATTTTTAAATTTTGAACTCTTATCGCTTTAAGTTTATTAGATGTTACTACGTTTTCCAAACTTAATTATTTTTTTATATAAACCCTAAATCTATCAATTTAAGTGTTCACAACTTCATAAAAATTGAACTTTTCTATGTGAAAAATTTTTTCAAGCATGATCACATATTACACCACATATGTCAAATCACTCCACATGCTATGAAAATTAAAATTCTTATAAGGATCATCAATGTCAAACATACTAATTTTAACAAGACAAAATTCATGTATTCAACATCATGGCATAACCAAAGTTCTCATGTGATATTATTTTAAGTATTATTAAAGTTTCATTATCACAAGTGATATCATGACAAATTTTCAATTCAATTTCATGAACACATATATGCTATAGTACATATTATGGCAAAACCAAATATTCACAAAATTATAAAGTAAAGCAAGATCATGACGTAAAGGAATTTTTAATGACTATTTCAACATTATCATATAATCTATCATGACAATTTTATATATTATAAACCTGAAACTTTAGTCTAATAAAAAAAAAATCATAAGACATATATTCATTAATTATTATTTGCACTTTATTATATATAAATCGCCATTACCATTATCACTATACATTATACATTTTCTTTTTGTTTAGCAACACAACACACTCATTACGCATATAATATATTTATTATGATCAATATCAGATTTTTTTTTCTTTTTATACTATAATATTATTATAGTTTATTATTATAAATAATAATAAAATAAAAAAGAAATAGGAAAAAACTTACCTGATAGGCATGCATGGATCTGAAGCCGGGTCGAAGTTGGGTCGTTTCTGACCCAACTAGTGGTGGAGCTCGCAACGGCCGCCTAGAGGGGACGCAGTGGTAGTAGGGCAGTCAAACAAGGGCAAACAGGGCTGGCGAGCATTCCTGTGGTGATGATTTCGATCAATGAGTGGCAGAAGTAGACGTTTTGCGTAGAACCGAGTAGCGCGACCAACGGTAGTCGTGAGGCCCTAGGGGCAGCTTCAATCGTCATTCAACCTACTGATTCGAAGCCTACAGCCCCTTAAAGCTTCCTATGATGTCCAATTTGCTTAATTTTACCTATATAAGCACGAATTAAGACAATAGAACTTGAAACCCTAATTGAAAATTCAAGAACATGAATCTAAAATGAATGAGTAAATTGAAAGCAAATCATGCTAGGGTAAGGATGCTTGTGTCCTATTTATGATAGCTAGGGTTCAAATTGAGCTTTAGAACTTGCCAATTCAATTAATTTCGGATCTAGAGCTTTTAAGTTAGTTTTAGCATGAAATTTTGGTACTCTTACAAATTTGAGTATCACTTTCTAATTAAATTAGATATTTGCTCCTTAAAGATTGTTAGGGAGCTTTCTACATCTTCTTACTTACCTAAAAAACTCAAATTCGAATCAAATTGTGATATTTTAGGAAAGTGATATCTTGACTTTTTCCTAATTTTCCTTCTCCAATTTAACCCACTAAAATCCCAGATTAATATGCAAATTTGGTACTATTGTGAAGTACTCCATGTCTAGTTTGTAATTTCACCATTTGACCTCCCATCTGCATATGTATATGTTTTATCATTAAGCCATTTGGTTTTTTTTTTTTTTCCTTATCAATGTGTGTACAAAATATTACTTTAAAGCTTATAATTTAGATTCATCAAAATTAATTAATAATTTATATGAATCCTAAATTGATATTTAATAAATATTATATATATTAAAGCTGAATAATTTTCTAAAACTTATAAAATCAATTATTCAGGTCATTTTTGTACCTTAAAACATTAAAGTGTGTGATTTTGGGTTTACCATAATATTTTGTTTCTATTATATGCTAAAATATACATATATTTATATATATGTATTATATATTTAAGCTTAATTAAGCAAAAAATATTTGTTTTTATATGTAAATATGATTTGATTTCAATTAGAAAATAACAAATTATGATTATATATTATGGTTAATGTTTTGTTATTAAAAAAAAATTACTTAACAAGTTGGTTTACTGGCTTGCTTAACCTACCAAAAATTTCTAACCTACATAACCCGTGCATAAAAATAAGGTAGGACGAGATTGGATGGGTTAACCCATTTGTACAGCTGTATTTGCCATGTCGGATGTATTATTGGAGACGGGGCCCAAAATTACAATTGCTATGTCTGCATTCAAAAGGAAAAGTGCCAATATCCTTTCGACATTTCGCTTTACCCTTTCGGTGCAATTGCACTGTTTACCCTAATAAAAGTATTTCTTAATCTATTTGTATTACAAATAATTTCTATTTTCAAACCTCATAAAATAAGCACCTCTTTCGAATCAACCTTAGTAAAAAAAAAAAGGAAGGAAGAAAGATAAAAATAGAGACTAAAGGCATCTCAATTCTTAATTCATTACAAACTAAGTAAAAGCCTCGATTGGTGGATAAATTAAATTCAATATGGAATCTGGTGGTATAAATAATACTTAGATCAATGCCATGATTTACGCCTTAATTTTTCACTTTTTTATTATACTGTTGAAGTTTTAAATTAACAATTTATACACCCAAGGTTGTCGAACTCGTGATTTTATGTAGAATCATCAAGAGGTCAGTAGAATCGGAATATAAATCAACAAGTAGAAACGTATGTTTCTATAACCTTAGCAAAACAGCTTTGAAAAACTATAGAAATTCTTATAGAAGATGTAGAAAACTTAGAACACACAATGGAAAAAAAAAAATAAAGAAATTAAGTTCTTTTTTCCATGATAACTTTTAATCCATGATATAAAAAATATAAAAAGAGCGAATACGGTCAAAATTAATTTATTTTCTATTGTTTTGTTTGGAAGAAGTGATAAATTGAAGGATAATAAAATTTTTTAACTTATTAAATGTTTAATTATATAATGAAATAAATAAGTTTTTTATAAAATCTACAACTATAACTTGACTTGAATAAATTCTATAAGTGTAGAATAGGGGTTTTCGAGGAAAAGAGGGAAAAAGATAGGGAGAGTGTATAGAAAACAAATAGAAATAACAACAAGAAAGATACATCATCTTAATTTCTAATAGTTGATGAGTTTATAAACACATAGTTATATATATATATATATATTAATATTAGCTTATTTGACTTGAATAGGTAGAATCAGTAAACTCGGTTAAAATTGTAAGATTCTACCAAGTTCGCATGTAGACTCGATTGAAATGTAAGATTCTATCAAAGAACAATTCTACACACGAGTCAACTCAGAAAGACCTCCTAAAATTGAAAACTCATAGAATCGTATAGGTAAAATCATGATTTAACAACTATGTATATACCTAATTGATGTTTAATTGTTACCGTTTATATCTTATCTCTTTTTGCAAACTATTGTTATCTCTATCATCATAAGTAATCAATTATAACGCGACATATGTAATGCTTTATTTTGTATTATACACCAATACCAAGACATATTACCACATAACCAAAAAATCAATATTATCAATACATAGCAGAAAGATACAAGGTAGGTCTACAAACGAGCCGAGCTATTCATAAACTACTCGAGCTTGGCTCGTTTCAGGCCAGCTCGGCTCGATTCGTTGAGCTAAACGAGTCGAGCTCGAGCTCCATCTTAGGCTCGTTTAGCTACATAAGTCGAGCCAGAGCTTGTCCTCAAGCTCACGAGCCGGCTCGCGAACAGGCTCGTTTAATATATATATATATATATAATATTGATATTATATTATTAAAATGAAATCAAAGATGAATATTACAATTCATGTTTGATAATCAAACCCAAATATTATTCTTTGATTGGTTCCAGGAATATTATTTGGCCCCTAAACAAATCAAGGTTATAAACCATTGTTTTACTTGGCAGATTGGTGATGGACAAACAAGTGAGTCCAACCATCCACCACTCACCCAATTAAAACAAGTTTATAATAATAAGGAGATTACTCTAGCACCTTTCAAGTCTTCTGATAAAGAAGAAAATGGAATAAGGAAAATCATTGAGCAAAATAACTTTACCAATCAACATTTGCACACTATGGGCAAACAGTTAGACAGGATTGAAGTTATTTTGGATAATGATAAACCCAAAGTTTTCCCAAATGTTTCTTTAAACATTCCAAAAAACCCCTCTAGAGAATTTTTAAAAGCTTTAGAGAAAAAGGAAATTAAGGCCCCTTTGATAAAACCTTTTGAATTTCCCAAAAAACCTTCTAAAGAATTTTTAGAAGCATTAAAAAGAAAATCAAAAGAACAAACTGATTTCAACAAAACCCCTAATACTGTAACATCTTCTTATACAAAACTCATGAACTTGACCATTGAGGATACCCCTAATCAAAATATTAACGTTTTAAATGAAACTGATAACGAATCAGTTAACAGTTCACTTTTCGAACAAATTGATCAAATCAATAAAGTTACCTGGAAAGAAGCCCAGAAACTTTACTATCAGAGAGCGACCCCTCCTGATGTTTTGATCGAAGAAAATGATGAAAACAATTATCAAAACAAATATTCTGCAGGATCCACTTATGAATGGAACATAGATGGAGCCTCAGAACAAAAAATTCTCAATGTTTTGAATCAAATGATAATGTTTTCAAACACCAACAAAGCAAATGATACAAGTGATTATCACATCGCCATAATGATAATTTCCTGTTTTACTGGACAATTAAAAGGTTGGTGGGATAATTATTTGGTTGATGAAAGAAGGAATTTTATTCTTACTTCATACAAAGTCAATGAAGAAGGAATAAAAATCCTTGATGAAAATGATGAACCTATCCCCCATATGGTTAATACTCTCATATATTCTATTAGCCAACATTTTATTGGTGATCCATCTCACTTGGAGACAGATCCTTAAAATTGTTGTCTAATATGAAATGTAAATCATTAGGAGAATTTCGCCCATATAAGGATGTATTCTTCCAAAGGGTCCTCCTTAGAAATGATTGTAATCAAGCTTTTTGGAAAGAAAAATTTCTTGCAGGATTACCTAATCTCATAGGTGATCAAGTAAGAAATAAATTAAAGAAGATTACAATGGTGAAATTCCTTATGATCAACTTTCATACGGAGAATTAGCCTCATATGTTCCTAAAATTAGAACAAATCTTTGCACCAACATCAGGCTTCAAAGACAATTAAAAAATGAACAAAGAATGAAACACAAAAGTCTTGGTAACTTATGTGCCCAATATGATCCCTCTTTTGAAAATGAAAAATCAAAGAAAAATGTACTGAATGTTTTTCTCATAAAAAATCTAAAAGAAATTTCAAAAAGAAGAAATTCTTTAAGAAAAATGAATATGAGAAAAAACAATAGAACAACAAACCTTCCAAAAAGAAAGAAAAACAATTTTGGAATAAACTTAAATGTTTCAAATGCGGAAAAATTGGGCATATGGCAAAATTCTACAAAATCAATAACAAAATCAATGAATTAAACCTTAATGAAGAAACAATGGAACACCTTTTGCAAATTTTTGCTGAAAATGATTATTCCCTGATTCTGATTTTATTTCCTCCTCCGACAATGAAGGAATTCAAGCCAATGACATTGAATCCACTTTTCACAAGAAATATATGTTCTAACCAAAGAAGAAGAAGATATTCTTCTAAAGTTAGACCAAATACCAGATTCCAAAAAACAAGAATACATTAAGAAAATAGAAAAGCAGAGTATGAATCATATCATACCAAAGCTCCCCTATAGTCTTAATGAAATTCTTGAAAAAGGAAAACCAAAATAGAAAAAACCAATCTCTGTCAATGATCTTCATTCTAAAATAAAAATTCAGAAAGAAGAAATCAAAGAATTAAAACTCATGCAAATAAAGTTGCAACAAGAATTTCTTGATTTCAAACAAAGTTTAAATCAGGAAGATTCTGATTCTGAAGAAAACAATATTGAAAAAATAAAGTCTTCAGAATCTCAGGATCAAGATGATTACCTTCTACATCTTGTAGAAGTAACCACTAGAAAATGGATCATCAACATCACTTTGAAAATCAATAATGAATTCATCTTGGAAATAACTGCATTATTTGATACCGGAGCAGATTTAAATTGCATTAGAGAAGGGTTAGTACCAACAAAATATTTTGAGAAAAAACCTAATCTCTTAGTTTAGCTTCTGGTAAACAAACTACAGATTGATTTCAAGTTAACAGATGTTAAGATAATGAAAGATAATGTTTCTTATAACACTGCTTTCCTCTTTGTCAAAACCTTAAGCAGAATGTTATTCTAAGAACACCTTTCATCAATCTTATCCAACCTTTCAAGGTTAATGATCAAGGCATTGAGACTAAATATTTGAAAAACAAGATCATTTTTAATTTTGTCTCAAAACCTAGGACAAGGTCATTAAACCAATTAAAGGCAAATTCGATTTCAGAATTGAATTGCCTGATTCAATCAAAAGAAAAGCATTTGGAATTTTTACAAAATGATTTATCTTTCTGTAAAATTGAAAAAAAAAAACTTTTAGAAAAAACTCTAAAAGAATAAATTACAAACCTCTCAACACAGCACTCAAATGGATTAGGTATCCAATACCTAATAAAAAAGATTTACTCAATCGCCTTATGGTGCTAGGATCTTTTCAAATTTGATATGAAATCTGGATTCTGGCAAATCCAAATTAATGAAGCCGATAGGTATAAAACCGCGTTTACTGTTCCTTTTGGGCAATATTAATGGAATGTTATGTCATTCGGTCTCAAAAATGCACCTTCTGAGTTCCAGAGAATCATGAATGAAATATTCAATGATTTCTCCAACTTCATAATAATTTATATTGATGATGTGTTGATATACTCTCCAAACATAGATCAACACTCCAAGCATGTTAAATTATTTATGAACGTTGCTAAGAAAAATGGACTTGTTGTTTCCCGACAAAAATTTCTCTTTTTCAAACAAAAATTAGATTTTTTGGGATTCAACATCCACAATGGAACTATATTACCAATCCAAAGGTCAATATAGTTCACTTCCAAATTCCCTGATGAAATTAAGGATAAGAACCAACTTCAAAGGTTCTTACGAAGTCTTAATTATGTCGCGGATTTTTTCCCTAACCTAAGTATTATCTGCAAACCATTGCATGATAGACTTAAGAAAAATCCCCCTCCTTGGTCTGATAAACATACCAATGTTGTTAGACTAATCAAAACCAAAATCAAAGAAATACCTTGCCTCAATATTGTTGACTCATCTCTACAAAAAATTATAGAGACTAATGCGTCTGATATTGGTTATGGGGGTATTCTCAAATAAGTCAATAATGGAAAAGAATGGATGGTTCAATTTGTTTCCAAACACTGGAATGAATGTCAAATGAACTACTCCACTATCAAAAAAGAAATTTTAGCCATTGTTTTAACAATTTCAAAATTTCAAGGAGATTTGTTAAACCAAAATTTCTTTTAAAAGTTGATTGTAAGTCAGCAAAAAATGTTTTACAAATGATTTCAAAAAATCTCAAATTTTTTATCCAGTATGTTCATAAACAAATGGAGACATAATAGCAGGAGAATCATTCTAGTCTTGATTTTCAACACAAAACTTCTAATACATCATCTTCTCATCATTGTCCTCAAGCTTCTCCTTCCTATTTGAAGAGTATCAAGCTTGAATTTCCTAGATTTTCGGGTCAGGATGTGACTGGTTGGATTTTCAAAGCAACACAATTCTTAAATTTTCATCACGTGCCTTTGCAAGACATAATTAGTGTAGCATCTTTTACTATGGTGGAGATGCTTTGGAGTGGTTTCAATGGATGTCTAGGAATGATCTAATTTCATCCTGGCAATCTTTTATTTCTGCATTTGAAATTTGGTTTTGACTTTCATTATTTGGGGATTTTCATGGGCAATTGACCAAATTACACAATATGGATCGGTAAATCAAATTTTAGCTCTCTCTGAAAGCTTCTTGATCAGCTATTTTATTTTTGGTCTTAAGTATATACTCCACCATAAGGTAATGTCGTTCAAACCTACTTCCTTGTTAAAAGCTATCAGCTTAGCTAAACTTCAGGAACATAAGTCGAACTATCTGTTGAATGTTTCTCATCCACCTAGTTCCAATTTTTTGGTCAACAAGTCTATCAATTATGTTGGGATCCTAGTAAGACTCATTCCTTACATCCTACATCTTTACACCTCATAGTATTTCAGTTGCTTCATGTTCTAATGATACTAAACAGAGTAAAAAGACTTTGCCAGTAAAGAAACTCACTCCAGTTGAGCTGGCTTTACGAAGAGAAAATGGACTTTATTATAATTGTGATGAGAAGTTTCATCCAAGTCATATGCGTAAATCCAAATTTTATTAATGATTCATCCTGATGATGTTACTGCTTGACTCATGGGTATCTCACTAATGATGTTTATACAAATTCCTTAGATGTTGCTATAGAGGCTCAAGCTGCTGAAATCAGTTACCATGCTTTATTTGGAGCCTTAGTTCCAAAAACTTTACGTTTCATAGGACAAGTCAAAGGCACTCATGCATATGTTTTTGGTGGATCTAGGTAGCACTCATAACTTTATACAAGTGAGTTTTGCTCATTGCCTCAAAACACCAATTGAAGTGATTCCTCACTTTTCAGTTTTAATGGGAAATATGAGAAACTAGTTTGCAAGGGTATATGTATGAAGATTGCTTTAAGTTTGGAAGGAGTTCTTTTTCAATTGATTTTTTTGTCTTACCTATATAAGGAGAAAATTGGGTCTTGGTATTCAGTGGTTAACTACTTTAGGTCATGTTACTGTTGATTACACTGAATTGACTATGCAATTTCACTGGCATAACACTTTGGTATGCTTACACGGCTCTACTACTTTGGCTTCTAAAGAAATCACTTAGAAACAAATGTGCAGTATGATGAAAGAAGACACAGTGGCTTTATTTCTTCATATTGTGGCTCAAATAGAGGATTCATCATCTTGTATCACCAATAATGATGCCTTGGAAGCACTATTAGGCATATTCAATTATGTATTTGTGGCTCCATCATCATTGCTGCCTTTCCATGAGATTCAACATCGTATATATCTAAAGAATGAGGGATAGCCTATTAATGTTCGGCCTTATAGATATCCAAATTTTCAAAAATCCGAAATTGAGAAGTTGATTCATGAGTAATTTGCCCAAGCACCAGCCCATTCTCTTCTCTAGTTTTGTTGGTTTAGAAAAAGGATGGCACTTGGCGATTTTGTGTTGATTATCACAGGCTTTAAATCAAGCCACAATACAGGATAAATTTCTAATACCCACCATTGGAATTATTGGATGAGTTAGGGGAAGCCAAAGTCTTTTCGAAGATGAATTTAAGGGTCAGCTATCATCAAATTTGAATGTTTCCTACTGACATTCACAAAACAACTTTTCGTACACATGAGGGGCATTATGAATTTCTTGTGATGCCATTTGGATTATCTAGTGCACCCTCTACTTTTCAATCTATCATGAACTCTATTTTTTGGCCATTTGTACGAAATTCATCATTTTTTTTAATGATATTTAGATCCATGGAGTAACATTTGGAACAGGCTTTACTCTGTTTACGACACCATATTTTTATTTTAAACGAGTCAAATGTTTTTTTGGTCAAAATGCCATTGAGTATTTAGGCTATATTGTGTTGGCTGGTTGTGTTGGACCTGATCTAGAGAAGATCAAATCCATTATTCACTGGCCACAACCTCTTATCGTCAAGTAACTTAGGAATTTTCTTGGCATCACAGGTTATTATCGATGTTTTGTCAAAGATTATGCTAAGATTGCTTTTCCTTTAACAAATTTGCTTCAAAAAAAAAAAATTTTTTTTTTTTTTTGGAGGGGGGGGATGTGTGTGGGATGATAAGATTCAATCAACTTTTCAACAGTTGAAGGACATATGGTTTCAAAACTAGTTTTGGCTTTACTTGATTTTTCTCAACCATTTACAGTCAAGACTGATGCTTCAAGGACTGGGATAGGAGCGGTTTTACATCAAAATCAGCATCCCATTGCTTAATTTAAAAGAAGTTCTCATTTGCCTATAGAAACCTAGTGCTTATGTTCGGGAACTGGTATCTATTGTAGAAACTACTTGAAAGAGGAGGCAGTATTTGTTTGGATGCCACTTTATCATTCGAAGTGATCAAAAGAGTTTGAAAGAATTGTTGACTCAGGCTATTCAACTCTAGTGCAACAGCATTTTTTAGTCAAGCTATTAGGCTATGACTATGAAATACAATACAAGCCAAAGGTGGATAATACAGTAGTGGATTCCTTATCCAGGATGTTTTTTGATGACATAATGTTTTTAGCACTATTATCCTCTTTTGATTTTGTGACCTCTTTGAAACAAGAACTTTCTCAAGATTCTACATGGACTATGCTTGTTCAACAAGTCCATAATGGAGTTTCAACTAAGTGGCCTTTGATTTTTCGCGATGATTTACTAGTTTTAGGAGCCATAATTTTCATCCCCAAAAATGCTACTGTAATTCCATTAATTTTAATAGAATTCCATTATACGCCTACTGGGGGTCATTTTGGAATGATGAAAACTTATAAATGGATTTCCTTATCTTTTTTTTTTTTTTTTTTTTTTTTTTTTTTTTTTGCTAGGGTTAAAATCTAACACTATTGAATTCATAGGAAAATGTCATATCTGTCAGCAGATCAAATATTTGACTTCCTCACCAGTGGGGCTTCTCAGCCTTTGCTAGTGCCATAACAAGTTTTTGAGGATATTTCTATGGATTTTATTACAAGTTTACCTATTGCTTAGGGTTTCTCTATCATTTTTGTTGTGGTCGATAGATCGAACAAGTATTATCACTTTGGTCTACTGACAGCACATTACACTACCATGACAGTGGTTAAGGCTTTCGTTGATATGGTAATTAAATTACATGGTATTCCCCGATCAATAATGTGTGATCGAGATAGAGTTTTTGTTAGTAAATTTTGAACAAAGTTGTATCAATTGGGTGGAACTAAACTACGGATGATAATGAAGTTTACCAGGATTAGACATATATCGGCTCACAACACTAATAGCATATGTTAAATTGGGACGAGTATAAACCATTGCATACATTAAACTACCTACTACTGCACTAGATTATGGGACTTTAGTCATGTGTCCCAATTCATCATCAAACTATAGTGATGTGATGGAAGAAAGTTTGAAATAAGCGGCTAAAGGTGTGAGACTAGTTTAGAATTTGACATATTAAAACACTCAAGGACCCTCTGAATATAATGTTGTTACGATAACCACAACTTTCTAGAGCTTCTATGTCGATAGATCTCCATACCTAAAATCTTCTTAGATAGGTCATTCATATCAAATTCAGAATTGAGATAAGATTTAAGTTTAGAAATATATGTCATGTCAAACACAACAATTAACATGTCATCCACATATAAAAGCAGATATATGTGAGATCCAATGGAGAGCTTTTGGAAATAAAGATAGATGTCATAGCTACTCCTTATAAACCCAATGCTTGTAATAAAACCATCAAATCATCTATGCCATTGCCTAGGCTTAAGTCCATACAAGGATTTCTTAAGCAAACAAACATGATCCTCTTTTCCTTCAACAACAAAACCTTCAAGTTGACTCATGACAATATCTTCCTCCAAATCTCCACAAAGAAAAGCAATCTTAACATCCATTTGCTGGAA
This sequence comes from Combretum micranthum, assembly GCA_024138025.1. Classification (NCBI taxonomy): domain Eukaryota; kingdom Viridiplantae; phylum Streptophyta; class Magnoliopsida; order Myrtales; family Combretaceae; genus Combretum; species Combretum micranthum. Next base: position 113,030 of record JAMXBD010003078.1, on the reverse strand, counting down.
TTCTAAATTCCCCATAGCTACAACCAACAATAAAGCATGAATAATAGTATGTTTAACCATAGGCGAGAAAATATCAGTATGATCTACACCTTCTACCTCACTGTAGCCCTTAGCTACAAGGCGTGCTTTATACAGAGTGTCATTCAGATTTGTTACTTCTTTCTTCTTAAATACCCATTTGAAGCCAGCAATCTTCTTACCGCCTGAAGGTTATACAAGTTCCCATGTACCATTCTGACAAAGCAACTCCATCTCTTCTAGCATGGTAATGAGCCACTTATTAGAGTATGAGTTTTCAGTAGCCTTCTAATAGGAAATAGGAATACCGTACTCTATCTCATTTGCAATGTTAAGTGTATAACCTACCACATCATCAAATCTAGCTAGTGGTTTAATGTATCACCTTTGCTATCCCTTGCTATAGGGGGTTGTTCAGATGCACCAAGAATATCTGTATGACTACCAACCTAACTTGAAGTCAAAGGAGAATTGTTAGGTAATGGAGTAATAGAGATAAGAAACTCCACCTTTTACGTACAATCAGACTGACTTTGAATGGTAGGCTGCTCAAAACTAGACTGTAAAAGTGTAGACTCATCAAATACCACATCTCTGCTAGCAATAATTTAATTGGTCTTTATATTATACAATTTATGGCCTTTAGCCCTTGTAGCATACCCAATAAAAATGCATTTAACTAAACAATCATCAAGCTTACCAATATTCACATGAGCATACGTAAGAGAGTCTAATATTTTTAAATGTGAATACTCTAGTGGATTACTAAACCATACTTCTTCAAGAGTCTTTCCATCAAGTGCTTAATAAGGGGAATGATTAACAAGATGACATGCAGTATTAACAACTTCTGCCTAAAACTTCTTACCAAGACATGCATGAGACAACATACTTCTAGTTTTCTAACAAGGTTCTATTCATCCTCTCTGTAACTCCATTCTGCTATGGAATATGGACAACAGTCTTATGTGCACAATCCCATTAAAGGCACAAAATTGATTAAATTCACTATTTACAAATCTGATATTGTTATTAGTCCAAAGCCACTTAACGCACTTCCCAACTTGCTTCTTAATCATACTCTTCCAATCTTTAAAGGTCTTGAAAAATCATATTTATTCTATAGAATATAGACCGAGTGTTTTCTGGAAAAGTCATTCATGAAGGTGAGAAAATACCTAGTAGAACCTAACGAAGTGACTAGAGCTAGCCCCCACAATTTTGAATGGATGTAGTCCAAAGATACTTTGGTTATATGTTTTACTGTGCCAAAACTAACAAGCTTCTGCTTACTAACTACATAATGCTTGCAGAAATCCAAACTAACCAACTTCTTTGATAGTAAACATGTGTTACACAAGTGGCGCACCCCTCTCTCTACATATGCTTAACTTCATATTTCATAAATTTATATTTTTAGACTTAGTAGAAACTACATATAGACCAAACAATTATAGAACCTTGAAGAGGATAAAAGGGCCATATAACATGTCCTTTATTAAAATGAGAGTACCATGAGAAATCCCAAAGTACCATTTTCAACAATACAACCGACATCCATCTTTATTAAGGGTGCTAATACACATAAGATTCTTAGACAAACTGGAACATAGCAGACGTTCCTGAGCATTTTAACAACACCATCATGCCTCTTCACATGAATTGAACCAATACCTTACACTTGGCAAAAACTGGAATTGCCCATAGAGACAATCTTACCATTAAAAGATTTGAAATTAGTTATCTAATCTCTATTTGGCATCATATGGAAGAGCACCCGGAATCTAAAATCCACTTTGATCTTAGTCTTTGATCATCAACTAACATAAGCAGCTAATCATGATGAATTTTCGTCTCTGCAAAATTGGCATCAGCCTCTTCATTAGATTTCCCACTCCCAATAGGTTTCTTCTTTTCTTATTCCACAGCTTGAAACAACCATTGATTATATGTCCCCTTTTCTTACAATATCTGCAAAATTTTCTTGACCTTTTGACTTAAAACAAGACCTATATCTATTGCTCGAGTCTTTCCAACTTTTCTCTCTACCTCAAGACATCAAGGCATCATTCTTAAAGGAACACTGGTTGAACGAAGCCCATTGTCAAGTTTATCTTTGCTTAATAGGCTAGCTTTCACATCATCAAACACGAGAGTATCATTATCAATATCATTGTCTCACGAAACATCTTATACGACAAAGGTAGAGGACACAACAAAAGCAACCCTTGATTTTCATCCTCCACCAAAACACTAATATTCTTCAAATCATTTATAATGGTGGTAAACTCGCCAATGTGCTCTTTAAGGGAAGCACGTTCTTGTATTCTAAGGTTATAAAGCCTTTGCTTCAAAATCAATTGATTTGCCAAAGATTTAGTCAAATACAAATTCTATAATTTTGATGATAATCTAGTGACACTTTTCTCTAACACCTCATGTAGGACATTATTGGATAGACATAACTGGATAGCACATAACACTTTCTCATCAATCTCAGCCCACTCACCATCCTTTATCAAATTTGGCTTCTTTTCTAAAGCTTTTCTCAATCCATGTTGTACCAATATGGCCCACATTTTCACTTGCCACAAACTAAAATTTGAATTCCTGTAAACTTCTCAATATCAAATTCGTTGATGTCGTTGATTTCAAAATTGAATAAAAAATCCAATCTTGAAATATAGAAAGCCATAATATTGAAATTTTCTCTAATACCAGTTTGATAGGATCAATAAGGTTAAAGATTGGTAATAATCAATAGCATAAAACAATTAAATAAAAGAATAGAAAAAGAGAAAATGACACTAAGATTTACATAGGAAAAACTCCAATAGAGTGAAAAATCCCACATGTAAGTAAAAGAGAATAATCACTATTGAAGAAAGGCGTATAAAGATGAGAGATATTCAAGATTGCCCAACTCTAATATTTCTTGTAGAAAAGTGTCTCTCCTTTCTTAAAACCTAAGGGTTTAGATACATACACATATATATATATATATATCTATTTAGATATGAGTAAGGCAAAACGGCCAAAAATATCTCAACATATATATACATATATATGTATACATATTAATATCATTGATAATATTTTTATTATATATATGCATGGCAAGTATGTGCATAAGTAAAATAAAAGAATTCTAAAATTCTTCTATAAATTTGACAAGAATATAAAATTTTTCATGGTAATTTACCAAATTTGGAAATAGCTTTGTTTGCATTATCAAGCTACTTTTCCCTAAAACCCCAACCCTACCCTAAAAAAAGCAATATGTCACATGTCACTTGCTAGACCCTTAAGTTTAAGCTAGGTGTTTATGATGAGTCTTTTTCTATCATTTTTTAACTAATCTCTCTTCAATTTTTCTCTACCTTTTAATAATGCTTCACTAATTCTTTTATATTTTCTCTTTCTCCAAGCAATGACACCCATGGTTTCACTTATCAAAACAGGTAACTCATTTCCATACTCTTAGGTCACACTTCACAATCATCACTATGTGTGGAAAAAAATACTAAGGAAGAAATGGATGAAAAGAAGTGATAACGAAAAGGAAACAAAATAATAAAATAAAGTGGGAATTTGGATGTGTTGGAAGGATTGCTTGGATACTGCTCATACTAGTTACTTAATTAGAATTTCTAGTTTTCAAAACATGCCAAGCAGTACTAGGATGGACAACTTACTTGAAAGTTCTCATGTTATACCCTTTATTTCTTTTTCTATATTTGTTTATCTAAACAGCTATTAGCATTTTAATTTTGTAGTTTCACTCTAAAATATATATATTAATTGAAATCTTTCTATTGCACTTGGAATTATGGTTTGTACTTCACTTTACTTTTGCTGGCAAAAGGATGTTGCATAAAGGCTACAGCCAAAGGGTAAAGCTTATTCTTGCAACTTTGTTAATGGAACATCATCATGAAATCATCTCAATACCAAAACTATTTGGGACTGGCATTATTCTATTATTCCTTCTCAATGATTTTTCTTTGAAATTCTAAATTTAGCATTCATATTTAAAAAAAGATGACTTTAGCTATAAGATGTTAACCTTAACATACTATCGAGGTAACTAACAAAGCCTATGTCAGGTTTTTATCTAATAAATTCTTTCCTTTTAGAAGCCAGGTTTGTTGTACGTGTTAGCTATAGAATTAGTATTGCTATTTGAGTAAAGGATACCAACAAACAAACTATAACTGATTTAATCATCCATTCATAGTTTTATTGTCTTAATTAGTTCATGCTTACACATGCATGGCTTAATCTTTGATATTAGCAGTAGGATCATCTAGGTAAAAGTTCATAGGTTTGAAACTAGAAAATGATGCTTGCCAGCATGATAGTCTTGCGATTGGTTAATTATCATGAATCATGGTATTTCCTTTCCTCATTTAATTAAATTGTTCACTTGAAAAGCTTCAATAAAAATCCAAGCCTATTATGTGAAGTGAAATGTCGATTAATAAATATACTATCCCACACTATATTTGTAAATTTAAGTTTTTAAATAAGACCACTGCGATGCTAACCATAACAACTAGCACCCTCAATATTCTTTAGATATATATAGACAATTTGTCTTTAGTTTTAATTCCATTCATCTGAAAATTGCATGTTTCTTAGATGATTATTGTTGTTTATGTTGAAAGGAGTATGGTCATGGCTTATGATTTGTTGATTGATTGTTACATGATTTTTATAGGACTTCTTAGAGACTTGGAAAAGGTATGTTGACAAAGGATTATTTGAAGTTAGATAACTCTTTGGCTTGGAAGAAGAATATTGTCAAACAAATATATGGCAACCAAATGACACGGTGCTTCACTTAGCCACTCAACAAAAAAATTTATGTCACGCCCCAAAGGGTACCCTAGTTGTACTGTATTGTATGTAGTTTGGTTTCTATACAATACAACTAGTTACTCTAAAGGATGTGACATAAAAAAGGATCTTTTAAGTTGCTTGATAAGAAATGATGTACATACATAAAATATACAAAACAGACAAAATAAATTCCATAAATAAATTCTGTATAAACCATTACAAACTGTTTCATCAACTTACAACTAGGAACGTAAAATAGATGTAAGTTTACTAATACAAGAGATCTAACTCTTTGTTAACTACTTCCATAACTTGCTAACGTGGCTTCCTTACCCGTTCTAGCCTTCGAGATGGTACTAGCCACGGTTTGAGAATGACCCTGAAAAATCTGTTGGAGTATGAGCATTTCTACAGCTCAGTGAATAACCGTCACATATTACACATCAAGCACAACAAACAAGTAATTTATCAAACAAGTGTAATGCAACATTCAGGCATATGTACAATTACAAGTTTGGACAACCGAATCCAAACAGGATGTAGATTTGCGCCCTCACATCGAGGTTGAAGGAACCTAGTCAAGGATCATATCCTTATGACCCACTTGCTCAGGAGAAACAGAGAACCATAGGAATAATAATTCTCACTTTATTCTTTTCTTTATGATTATAGTTTCTTCACTCAATTTCCCTTAGGAATAGAGAGACTCCATTAAGTATTAGTTATTTCAAGCCGATGCCACGGGCAGCGTTCCTTCTTTTGCCGAGTAGTTCCCGTGGAACCGAACAGAACAGGGATAATTTTGGAAGAACTAGGAAATTTACATCTAGAAAAACCAAACATTAACCGAGATCCGAAATACTAACACGTAGCAAGCTGTCACACCTTTATGCAATATTTGTGCAAGTTATGCAATGTATGATCCTTTAAGTTATAAGCCTATCAGTTATAAATTGATTATAAAATGACCAAACAGTTTACAGACAATTCTCAACATGCTTCAACAATTTTTCACACAATTCTTGTTATCACTTTTAATAATCACAATTTAGCACTCAATTTATCCATCACTCAAGAAAGAACAATCCCAACCCCACATGCTTCATACAATCAAATTCATATATAACTTTAGGTGCTACTATTGTTACAAACACAAACAATGTAATAGATCAGAGTTACTCACCTGCTCATGGTGCTTTCAATCGTAGTAATCTTCCGGGAAGTCTAAATTTGATTCAGATTCACCTATTAGATGAATGAAGTTCCATAAATTAGATAATTGACTTTGTAAACGATTCTTAATAAGTGTCTAGGTGTCCTATATTAGTTTTACCTTAAGTGAAGTCATTTCTATCAATTCTAAAGTAGTTTATATTTAATTGTTTAAAGACTTATGAAATATTCTATATTTTATAAAATTCGTATGAATTCACTTCCTCTACTAAAAGTGGTCTACTTAATTCTAAATTCATGTTTTTAGTACCAAATCTTTAAGTATACTTATATTACTTATGTTAGCTTATATTTTTACGTATAATTGAGTGTTAAAAAGCTTATTTTACCTATAGCATACTAGTTACTAATTTTATTTGTTTGCGAATAGTTGTCTATGATTAGTGCAAGACTTTCTCAAGATCATTTTCATTTCTTAGTCTTCTTAGACTTCTAATAATGGCAAGGAATCTTATTTGAATTCTAATTTATTTTACCTATCAATGTGCTTAGTGATATCAATATTTCCTTCTATTATATACTTTGTTTTTCAACCTTATGTAAAGTGAGCTCTCAATTAGAATTAAGGGGTTTCCATCTAGATTACTAATGACCATTCTACATTATTTTTAAGTTCATCAACTTAATTGTCTATGTATTCGTTTATAGTATTTCTTAAGATTATTTCTATTCCATTGAATTTCCTTTATCTACACTTTAGTAATTTCCCATTATGAGTTTTAAGTTCAAGACTTCTAATGGGTAAGACATTGGCTAGTTCAAATTGTTTAGATGACAATTATAATGTGTTTACTAATTTAGAAGATTATTAGCTAGGGTTTTTCAAGACAATAGTCTTGTAGTAATTTCAAAGTTTAATTCTAGGGTTTTCTAATGCCTAGACTAATTTTCTTCAAGGCTTCTCCTTATTCTAATTCATTTAAAATGTTTATCCTACATCATTTGCATTTATTCTACCATCAACATAACTCTATGGAGGCTTCTAAAAATATATCTATGGCAATGTATGACCTTCATTTTCTCAATTTAGAATGAGGAAATAATTTAAAGGTGTAGGACTTACCTTGAGGGCTTAGGAGTGTAGACGGCAATTCCTCCTTTCTATTTTGATTAAGACCTACATATTTTAGCAATTTAGTAAGTCTAATATTTTTTATGAAATAATAACTAACTTATAAATTCTTACCCTTGCCTTCTTAATGGTAGAATGAGTGGTGGCTTTCTATAATGATAGTTGAAGCTTAGGTTGTGTGCTAATTAAATTTGTTGGAATGTTGCATTGAATGCTAGAGGATACAAAAGAGGGAAATTTGAAATTGTGGATGTGAGTTGTGTGTGTGTGCTGGTTCACGTGGAGAAGAGGAGGAAGAGTGGGCTGGTGGTTGAAACTTTGACCTCTTAAATTGACTTAATCCTCTATTTATATGTGTAGGTAGCTTGTAAGGTAAGTGTTGAATTAATTTATTAAATTGTTTGTCTAATTTCTGGTGGATGGAGGGCTATCACGTGGCTTCTTGGGGGTAGGAGCTGATTTCCAAGTCTTGCTAGCTGATTTGGAACAAGTGTATTAATTGTAATAATTAAGGTGTTGTTGGAACAATTTAATTGGGTCACTTGTCCAAGTTCTTAGCCTTTTATTTCACCTAATTACTCCTTGCTGCAATGGTGATTTGTGGACTCCTTACAGCAGTAACTTGGACCCTTTATCAACCGTAATTCATGTCTACAATTTGCTAAGAATAGTAAAAAGTTTAAATATCTAACTAATTACATCAAAAACTACCCCCTACACGTATATTAATATTAGTTTCGTAAAAGTTTTATTCTAAAAAATTTAATTTAGATCCCAAAATATTTCTACAACATGGTTGACTTCAAATTTTAAGTTTAAAATTTACGCGATTTAGTATTTTTAAAATTTGGTCTTACGCGATTAGGGTTTCGGGGCCTAAAAGGTCAAAATACAAAATTGGTATCTATGGACTCCAAATTTTCTAACTAATATTATGGTGTGGTCAAAAAATTTTATTTGAAGTCTAGATTATTAATTATGGGCTCGTTATAGCTTTTTAGTACATATTTATAACCCTAACGATTTATCTTTAATGAATCATTTTCATTATATATAACTACAAGTCATTGGCTTTCTAATGTTCTTGAAATAAAATTTTATTTACACTTGTATTCTAGATTCTAGACTCGGATTATAAAATTTAGCTATAGTTCTTTTAATATCTAAAAATTTCCGACCTAGGGTTTTTAGGTTATAAATAGATTTATAATACTCTAAAATTTCTAACTAAGGCCTAACCGGGTAAATGAACTCCAATATCTATCTTAATTGTTACTATCCTATTTCCTTAGAATTCTCGGGGTTTACAATTTATGCGTACTCGGCACGAATCTTGAATTTCCCAGACTCTAAGAATCAAGAAGGCGGACCTTGACCCAATGAAATATTCAGATCTGGATCTGAAACTCCACGAACCTTGGTATGATAAGATGGAATTGACCTTGACCCTATGGTTGAGTAACCCAAAGAACCTTGATATAATGATCGCGACCCTATTGGATATACCAACCTAGAACCATAGTATAATGATGAACTCAACAAGAATTCAAATTCTTGAAGAAATTTCAAGTTATCAAAAGAACTCAAAGAGAAATGATTTCTCTCAAATTGTATTTCATAATGAAAAATGTATTCTGTAATCTCCATTGTCTATCTCTTATACTATTAAAAAAATAAAAATAAAGAAATTTGAAAAGACACAAAAACTAAATGAAGGTCAGCAACGTTGGGCTGGTATACAGCCTCTTGTAGCTCCAATTCTTTAAGTTTTTTAATCCTTCGTATCCCAAACTATTTTATAGGTTTGTTTGACTCGTGTTTTTATCATTGAAACTACAATCAATGGGTCTCCAACTCTTTGAAATTGATTGTTGAACTTGGAGTTGATCGGCTCTAATGTTGATGCAATCAGATCCTCATCATTCCCTCCTTCTTTGAAAAGATTCATCCTTGAATCTTCATTCTTGGATTCTTTTAAATTAAATCTAGGGAGGAAATCAATTTGATTATTAACTCCATCTAGAATTTTCCAGGGACTCAATTCCTTGAATTCTTGCAATGATGAAACAGTCTCACTTAGAAAAGAACAGTAAAATTCATTAGTGGAAAAACAAATATATTCTCTTTTTTTATCCAAATCACTCTCAAGTGTTTGTGTTTCACACTTAATTTCTTTTCTCTCATTGCTCTCGGTTTGTTATCTCTCTTTTCTTCAATCTCACTCTTTTCTTCACTTTCATTCTTTTCATTTTTCTCATTCTTTTCTTGAGTATTCTTTTCTTTTTCTCTTTTCTGAATTGCTTCGATACCTTCAACTGATCCTTATAAACTTCTGATGGATTGAGGGTACTAAATTCAATTGCCTTTTGTTTAAAACCAAAGAATAGCGATCCTTGTTTTCATCATATTTGGTTTTTCTATCAAAATGCCATGGTTGCCTCAAAAGAATATGACAAGTTTTCATTGGTACTACATCACACAATACTTCATCATAGTACTTTCCAATATAAAAAGAAAACAGAACTTACTCAGTCACTTGAATTTCTTCACACCCTTTTGATAATTGTAATTTGTAAGGTGTTTGATGCTTCAAAGTTTCCAAATTTAACTTTTCCACTAACAAAGTGCTAAGAAAATTTGCACAACACCCACTGTTAATTCTCACACTACATGCCCTATCACTATTACTCATAGTGCATCTAAAATAAAATTTAGAGTCACATGAAATCTCATCAACATCCATCTTCAACAGATTTGAATTCACTCTTAATTCACTCATTTGTTTTACTCAAACCCAAGATTTAGAAACCACAAATTTCACTAAAACCCCAAATAGATAAATCAAAATCAAATCTTTTTCTTCCTCAAAATCTAATCAATCTCTAGTCTAACCCTAAAAAAAACACAAATTTTTTTTATCCGAATTCTTTCTTTTCTTTTTTTTTTCAAAAGACAATCAATATATGAACGACTCGAGATACCTCTAATTGAATTGGATATGGATTCTTAGAAAACCCAGAGCTCTTATACCAATCTGATGCGTGCTCGGCACGGATCTTGAATTTCCCAGACTCTAAGAATCAAGAAGGCGGACCTTGACCTAATGAAATATTCAGATCTGGATCTGAAACTCCACGAACCTTAGTATGATAAGATGGAATTGACCTTGACCCTATAGTTGAGTAACCTAAAGAATCTTGATATGATGATCGCGACCCTGTTGGATATACCGACCTAGAACCTTGGTATAATGATGAACTCAACAAGAATTCAAATTCTTGAAGAAATTTCAAGTTCTCAAAAGAACTCAAAGAGAAAGGATTTCTCTTAAATTGTATTTCACAATGAAAAATGTATTCTGTAATCTCCATTGTCTATCTCCTATACTATTAAAAAAAATAAAAATATTTGAAAAGACACAAAAACTAAATGAAGGTCAGCAGCATTGGGCCAACATACAGCCTCTTATAGCTCTAATTCTTTAAGTTTTTTAATCCTTCGTATCCCAAACTATTTTATAGGTTTGTTTGACTCGTGTTTTTGTCATTGAAAATACAATCAATGGGTCTCCAACTCTTTGAAATTGATTATTGAACTTGGAATTGATCGGCCCTAATGTTGATGCTATCATATCCTCATCAGAGATCTTGCTGCTATGAAATAGATTCTTGCTATTATTGATTCCTCGATTATTGAGATGGTAAGCAATAAGGTTGATGCTGCTTGACTTCAAGGTTGCAATGGTGTATAAGGAGAACAAATTCAGAGAGACAGTATTACATAAAGCAGCCGAGAGAGGGTATTTGGATATTGTGAAGGAATTCTTGAAGTATTCTAATATGGAGTACCTAACAAAGAAGAGTCGGTAAGGCCTCGATGCATTTCATATAGCTGCAATTCAAAGAGATCACGGTATGCTTATTTATTTGTTATAGGCTTTGTTAAGATTTTTAGTAATCTTATATTTTTTTTTCAATGAGTGTCTGAAATTAATAATCATTTGAAAAAAAAAGTATAAAATTATTAGATATGGCATGCTTTAAAATTAATAGGTTAGCATTTCAGTCTACTAATAAATTAAATAGAAGCAATACGTGTACATAGAGATTTGAACTTAAGACCTCATTCTCTGATACCATGATAAATTTAAAATTCATAACCATGCCATTAAAAAATTTAAGCTTATTAAATATGTTGTAGTTTTATGTTTTAGATAACTTTCACTTTATATGCCTAAGCTTTCACAAGTAAAAACTCTCATGGTTCTCCAGTCTCACAACCCTTGTGCGGGTGCTTTTAGAGCATGAACCTACGCTAGTCATGTCAATCGACTTGTCAACTACTACGATTTTAGCATCTATAGCTACACAAGGACATATAGACATTGTCAACAAACTTCTAGCAAAGGATAGTAACTTAGTGGTAATCAGTAGAAGTGATGGGAAAACTACATTGTGTTTAGCTATTCGGAATGATCATGTTAAGATTGTAAGAGCTCTATTGAAGAATGATCCACAATTGGCAAGGAGGACTGACAAAGAAGGGCAAACTGCATTGCACTTGGCTGTTAAAGGTCAAAACTGTGAACTTGAACTTGTGAAACTATTGATTGAGGTAGATGTAGCCCTTCTCATGCTCCCTGACTTGAATGATAACATTGTATTGCACCTGCCATAAGAAAGAAGCGGTATGAGGTAGTTCGTTGCCATACTATGAAAAATTTTCTATTCACAAAACGCAAGAGAATCCTTTAGGTTATAGAATATTTTTCTCTTACTTTTGCAGATAGTGAAGGAATTAGTGACCCACTCTGAAGTTAACGTTTATGCATTGAATGGAGACAACAAACTACTCTTAACCTAGTAGAGAAGCTACCAAATTCCAAGGAGATAAAATACTTTCTACTGCACAATGGTTGTACATAGAATGGAACTCAATAAAATACCATAAGGATACGACATTAAGACAAGTTCACCATATAAGTCTAAGTTCATCAAATAAAGCTGTCATACTCATTGCTCAAATGACCTTTGCAGCCATTTTTCACTGTTCCTAGAGGGGATGACCATGGTGTCAATCCTCTTTTCACAAGTGACATGTCAATAAAAATACTAGTAATATTCAATTCTATAGAATTCTTCTCATTCTTGGCTGTAATAATAATTCAAATTAACATAAGCAAAGGTGAGCAAGAAGCAATAGTACTTGCAACAGTGGCAGACATCGCTGCCATATTGATATAGATGTCATCAGTGTGCATATTTGTTGTTTTCATGAGTGCAATACATACAGTTTTTTTGGTAGGCACTTGAAAGAAGTGACAATTTTGATTATGGTCTTTGGCGCAATTATACTTATTGGTTCCATCTCTATAAAGGCTTATTATCAGATGAAACTAAGGAACATCAAGTTAGTTTGAAAAAAGGTAAAATGAACAAGAAAATTATTTGAATCTAAGATTTATTGTCAATCCTATAGAGGACATGCATTTCAATATTGTAGAGGGTCATTTTGGTGATTAGGTTCTTTGTCCAATTTAATGCCATAGCCGATCCTCTAGCTTAGTGATAGGGCTTAAAAGATCGAGTATAATAAGGGATATCATAGAGAGATTAGATTGGTAGACACATAACAAAGATCACTAAACTAATTTATTCCACCCTTGGCCTTATTCGGTTTTCTCGTGCATGAAAAGTAGACTTCAAAAATATCTTCCTAGGTTAATTTGGGCTTCATTTGATTAAAATAGGGCTTATGTTGACCAAAATAAGCCTTAATCCCTTTTTATATTAAAAATGGGTTGTTCTAAATAATAATGGGCCCCTCTTTATATTATAAAAAGCCCTCAAGTCCATTTCTCCGCCAGCCTAGCCCACCATTAAAGAAAAGAAGGCTTCAATGGTAGTCGTCGGATCGTTTGGATATGATCTAACGATAATCAGTCATACTCAATCTCGTTTGTCCAATCATGTATCATCCAATGGCTGACATCGACCTCTAAAATCTATAAATAAGAGACTCCTTTCCTTTGTATGTTCATTATGCGTATTGCTAGAATTGAGAACAATGTGGAAACTCTATCAAAACTCTTCCAAGGGAGATCAAAGCCTACAATCACAAAAGAATGAGTTAAGAACGATCGAATATATTTGATTTGATCTTCTATCACACTCGCACACTCAGGAAACTAGGTTTGCCTATTCCTCCCTCCACGCCTCTCTTTACAACATTTGTACACATGCCATTGATTCAGGACTCCTCTCAGGTCAACTAGCATGCCTATCACACATGATCGGCCAACTACAGTAACCCCATCATACATTATTTGGTGACACAACTGAGAAGATAGTAAGTTCTTGACAAGAATGGCACCTCCACATAAGAGCTAGACAAGAAGCAAACCTCCAAGATTAGGAGAATCATCCTGATGTGGTTGAATAAACTAATGCAGTTGAGGATAACGCAGCTCTTGTGGTTGCGCAAACCCTTGCAATTGATAGTGGTCACGCCCCAAAGGGTACCCTAAACGCGACAGTCCACCACACGATATTAAACTTAAGTATGACACCTTAGTCATCCCATAAGTTTACATATCGAGTGTAAGGTGTACTCACACTTTTAGGATCACACTTTGATTCGAGTAGTCTTAAGAAAGCATACATAGCATTAAGAATATAAATCACAACAAGATAAATAGTTAACTTTACAAAAGCCAAGGGGGCATACCCCCGCCAAAATAATAGGAGTCTACATCGTTTAGCTCCAATTACATAATATGAATTACATTAAAGAGATTTTCCTAGAAGTCCACGCCTACACTAGGTCCCGACTTCCTCAAAAGCTCTTTAATTCCATGTGATAAACCTGCACAAAATGTCCTCTCGGAACATCCAAAAATAGGAACACTGCAACAAAAACTGTTGGGGTATAAGCTAATGCTTAGTGAGATTCATTTTCTTCAAGTAACATGCCCGACCAAGCTAAAATATCTATACAAGCAAGTTATAATTAAGCAACCATATGAATGCACAATATATGACTTTCCGGTAGTCATAAGTGAATGAATTTACGCCCTCCATTCGGGGTTTGGGGTAGTTCATAAGACATGCAACTACAATTCCAAAGTTGGTCCATAAGACATGCAACCATAGTCCCAATCTTAAGTGGGGTGGTCCATAAGACATGCAACCACAATTTTTAATGTTGGTCCATAAGTCATGCAACCATAGTTTCATTATTCGAATGGGGTGGTCCATAAGTCATGCAACCCTAGTCCCCTTCATTAAAGACCCGCTGCCTCCCAGTACACCTTTGTCCCACCAAAGACATACTCGACAATGATATAAGACTCACTACGTGATATGCATGTACAGTTTATTCATATAATCATGACATATTACTTAGATAATTTAAAAGTGACCATACAATTTTCAGACATTCCAAATCTATACTAGCTCATACAAGATTATTACAACAAAGCTTGCCTCGATATACTTATCGTTCATTCATGCAAGTTTAGATCACCATTCAATCACAATTTTATCTTTTCCTAAGTCTAATGCCACTACTACTACAAGCACATCCAAGAGCATAATTAATTGAGAAATGAACTCACTTGTCCATGTAGTGAAAATCCACTAGTCGTAATAGTCCTCGGGAAGTGGTAACCCGTCCTCCAATTCACCTAGGTACAAAGAATACCCTCAATGAGTATCTCTTATGAAGTTCTATTAAACTTAACAATTTTATTTACTAAGTTCGTCAATTTCCGTCTAGGTTGAATCCTTAACTTAAAAAGGTCATATCTAACTCATTTTAACTCGGAATTTAGCTTATAATATACCGATTTATACCTACTTCGAAAGAGCTATCCATTTCTAAAGTTAATTCAAACATTTAAGGTCATTTAGGGTCGGAAACTACTGTACAGTAGGGTTACGAAAATTCCAGATTTGAGCCTTTGTGAAAAATTTCCATATCTACTCTATTTAACTACTTAGACCAATTTATTTTAGTCCTAAGCTTGCAAGGAGATTCTCAAAAAAAATTAAGAGATTACACTTATCTAATACCAAACATAAAGTTCAAATGAAACTTCTAAGAATCCATTTCATAAAACCGAAATTCACAAGTTGAAACTCATTGTCTTGTTTTGAGTAATTCCTTTACTAAAACTTACTTAGTTCAATGAAAATAATTTTTCCTATATATATCATCAAAGCATTCCATTTTCAATATAAAATACTTGTTTTGAGATCAAAAAGAAGGTTTTCAAAATTGGTCTCTCATAATTACGAATTTCCACTTTGAAATTACAATGAAAACAAGACCTAAATATTGTCTTCTACAAAGCACTTGATTTATGCAATACTTTTAGGAAAACCATTCAAACTTATGAAAATCCATTCCTTAAGATATCTATATCAAGAGCCTCTTATATTTTTGTCTAAATCTTCATTTTAAAGTTGAATGATGGGTTTCAAAAATAGGTCTTGGTCTTGATCCGAATTTTCATAAATTTATTTTGGACATATCTCTTGAGAAAATTCATCAAAACTCATGAAAAACAACCCATTACATATTATATCTAAGAACCCTTCATTTCTTGAATAAAATCCTCATTTGTGAGTTGGAAAACATGTTTTTATTTTGGATCTTTGTCTTGATCCGAAAATACAATTTTTGTTTTTGAAAATAAACTTTGATTCTTGTAAGATGAAGCCTTGATGATATACATCCATCAAACCTTCATTTTCTTAACAAAAGCTTCCATTTTAAGACTTGAAAGAGGGTTTTTAAAATAGGGCATTGACAAGTTACGAATTTTTCTTTTTCATTCCAACTTGAATCTAAGATCTACTCAATATATAACCATGAAAGCATAAGAAAAACTTAGTAGTAGCCTTAACTCTAGATCTACACATAAACATAACTAAAGCTTGATAAAACTCTAGATCTACAAGCTATCACAAAAACAAGAAGATAAACAAGCCTTCCATATAACAAAAATACTAAGAACAAAAGAGATCATCATCTAGAGGAGTGTTTCACTTCTTGGCATCATCATCCATAGCCTTTTAAGCTTGTGGAATGTCCTTTGATGCATGAAACATCCATGGTATCATCCTAGAACATCTTATAAGAGCAAAAGGGAAAGATTACCTCAAATAATTGCAAGAAATATGTAAGCAAGAAAGAAAAATGGGGACAGCTTGTTTTCAAGAAGACAAGCAAGGAAGAAGAGAAAAGAGAGGGAAAAAGAGAGAGGAAAAATATAGGGTTTGTAAAATGAAAGAGAAGAGAATAAGATGCTTAAATAGAGATGTGTGTGTGTTAAATAATTTTAAAAAAAATAAAACAGCAGCTGCAAGGAGGGGGGGCTGGCGTGATTTTAGTGTGTGTAGGGGGTGGTTTTTGATTTTAACTTGTATTTTTGAAAGTGTAACAAGTTGCATCCATTTCTAACTAAAAGACTTTAAAATATCAAATAAATTAAAAATAATGAAAAGTGGCTAATTTTATGGGGAATGGGCAGCTGCAATTTTGGGAAATGGAGTGTAAGAAAAAGCAAAAGAAGACATAATAATGTGTAGTAATGATAATATGTGTACTTGAGGTATGGGTTGATAAAGTGGCTTTTTGAATAAGAAAATATATAAAATAAATTAAGAAAAATATTTTTATTTAAGTAGCAGAATTTTTATGATTTAAATAAAATAATCAATTAAATTATTTTTAGAAATTTAACAATTTAGTTACCGGTAAGAGTAAAATAAGCTTATATGAGCTATAACTGATATTTTTAGAATCCGAAAAATTCTAAACTTGATATTTTTGAAATCCTTATAAAAATACGAGTCTAAAAATATTAAAGATATATTTTTAATTTTCCGAGCCCCGGGACACGCTTTCCAAAGCAGTATCCAAACGGGTTCGAAATAAGCCGAAATGAACCATCTGATATTTTTAATAATTCAAATATTATTACGGACTATTCTAAACACTTTAATTATTTTTCGACTCCTCGATTTACGAACTCGGGTTTTCAGGATCTAAACTGTAGGGTTTTACTCAAGATCCGTTGACTTAAGGTCTCCGGTAGACTTTCCGGCTTAAGGTTTAGGGCTTAGAAAACAGGGGTTTACAGATAGTGCACTCATGATACACACTATGCAAGAGACACCTAGACTCCCAACCAATTCTTAAATCTCTCCATGCAGTTTCTACTAAGTATGAACGAAACTGCTACTGGAAGTACACTTCCCAGGATAACTTTGCCTGCACCAGGTGTGCAAGCGGCTAGTACTACGCCAATTATTGCTATCCCAAAGGGTACTCAACATGAGGCCCAACATGATGCTCAACACGAGCAAACCAATGTTCCCACAAAATGAAGGAAGACACCCGTAAGAGCCATTGCTACCTACAACTCTAAGAGATCCTATGCTTGCTATTGTAGAAGATGCAAGAGTCCATCTTAGGGGATCCTCTTCCTCTACGTGTAATGTACAACCTATTACGGCTGGCATTGCACCTCATAGCATTACTCCTACTCCTCAAGTGGGAGTTAACATTTCATCCATTTCTATGTCCTATGTGATAAAGGAAGACCTCGAAAAATACTTAAGACAAGTGCAAGTTACATCTGCTATTAGCATCATCAATCTAGCACTTCCATACCTGCAAAAGATTGCAGAGAAACCCTATCCTAAGGACTACACTAGTCTAAAGTTTATCAATTTAATGGGAAACAAGGTAATCCTAAGGAGAACCTTCTCAAGTTCATTGAGACTCTCAAAGTCTATGGACTTGCTGATAACCTAAATTTAAGGAATTTTCTAAGTCCCTAACAAAGAAGCATACAACCGGTATGTTAATCTTACCCTTAGATGCATTGACTCATGGGAGACTATGTGTAGAAAATTTTTTGAGAAATTCTTTGAAACTTAAGAAGGAATGCCATTGACCAACATAGGGCATATTGGACAACGCCCAAAGGAAGATCTAATGGATTACATCGATCATTTTAAGGGATGCTCCTATGATGTTTAAAACATGTGTGACACAAAAGAACTCATCAAAATCTACATCCACGGTATGTTCATAGGGTACACTATGCATTTAGAGAATTTATCGCTCAGGTCCTTCTCAACATTAGTAGAGAATGTTCGAAGGACAAATAATTATGTTATCAAGAAAAGGAGTGACCCAAAATAAGAAGCAACATCCATCAATGAGCACCGCTTAAGGGGGAAGCTTCAAGGGTAACAAGAAACCCAAAAGAGATGGCGCTCAGAAAGTTCCACCTTTCCTATGTGATATGATTAGATTTCATGCTATCTTTGACTGATGGCTAAAGAATGGTGTCCTTAGATTGCCAAGGGTTGAGCAGGAACCCACGGCACAAGAGAAAGAAGATGTAAGGTTCTATAGGTTCCACAAGACAATAGGACACCTAACAAAAGATTGTTGGACACTAAAGAGGATTTTCAACAAGAAAGTTCGCAATACCAAGCTTAAACTTGATAACAACATTGTGTGTAGGAATCCCCTTCCTATACATAACAATTAAACACCTGTTAATGCAATCTCTCATGATCCTACAACTTCCCAAGAAGTTAATCAACCATGGGCTAATGAGCTTATGGATGTACCATGGGGGAAACATTCACTGGTAGAGGAAAAGGAGTTGATGAAGGTCCAAGCAACTATGCTGCTTTGGCTTTGCTCAAAACTTTTAATGTAAGAAATTTCTTTGACCTCCTTAGATTTAACAAGGAATCTAGGATTGCAACTGCAAACTCTTTAGTGCAAATTTTAGAGCATCGATACGAATAATGCAATGTCTTATAGTTGACATGTAAGATGGCAAAGGCGCATGAAGAAGCAATAATCTTCATAAAAGATTACATGTGCATTAGCAATCCAAGCCACAACCTTTTATTGTTTTGTGGAAAATGAACTTGATGGTCATTCCATTAGGAGGACTTTCATTGATAATGGCTCCTCTCACTTAATGTTACGCCTATGTCAATCTTCAAGGCAGCAAGACTCAATATGAATAAGATGGTTAAACAGGTGATTAACATAAATAACTTCAATAATGTCCTTGTGATAAGAGTATATTAGTCGTATCAAATAATAAATGATAAAACCAGATAGAAATCTTATGACAGGCGCTAAGGCAGTACGCCTATCGATTGCAGAGTAAAATTACTATGTGTGTCGTCATCTAGGATCTGGATATCAAGCACTAGTATTACCGTTTCTCTAAAATTTAACCTGATAATTGAGATGATATTATAACTACTACTTATCTAACCAATAATCCTAATAGTCAATTATGTGCCTTCTTAAAATAATATAATCACAAAATGATACTCTTTATCTTGATCTATCATAAACCCTAATTTCTTATAATAAAGGATTGATTAATGAATCATTTATATCTTGAACTGCATGAATTCCTAAATTCATCAACTTCTCTTTCAATATAATTAAATTCTAACCCTATATGATTAATGGAAATGTCTTTCATCATCAATTACATATAGAATTGCATTATTTTTCAAGATTACTTAAAAAGATTCAATCTTTATGCAGAAAATTTATGTAGGCTATGTCTAAATCCACATTCAAACCTCTCTATTCATGTAGATCTATTTTATTAGATTAAATCTCTTTCTGTCTAAAAAAAATCAAGTATACAATCAATTCGAGCCACAAATTAATCACAAGAACAATAAAGAATGCATGAATAGACTCAAGAACATAAACTTTCATTAATAAAACAGATTTAGCACATAAATCTAGGGCTTCACAAGACATAGGGTAAAGAAATCTACTCCTCCATGAATTTTACAATCATAACATGAAATCTAGAAGAATAGAAAGTAAACATGATGTAAAATAACTCTCTTAAACAAAGTTTTGTGATCTTCAATGATGCCCTGGCACTTATCCTGTTGACGCTCATAATTTTCTATATAGTGTTCCTAGGAATAATGATGTATCTCCCTTATGATGAGTTAGAGCCGCTATTTATAGGAAAAAGTGAAGTATCTTTTGCATGACCAGCCTATATTGTCATGTTCGAGGCCGTGTAGGCTTAAAATTGGCAAAACAATGGAGAATCAGGTCTACATGAGCCCAAGCACAACTTGTGCAGGGTGGTCGTGCCCTCTCAAAATTGCTCCTAATCATCATCCAGCTTCTACATAAGCATGCTATATGGCTTGTGTAGCTCCTCGTGTACTTTAAAAATGCTTGTTGGTTACTTTTCACCTCCGACACTAGTGTTCTGCATAGCTTA
The DNA here is from genome assembly GCA_024138025.1 of Combretum micranthum. Classification (NCBI taxonomy): domain Eukaryota; kingdom Viridiplantae; phylum Streptophyta; class Magnoliopsida; order Myrtales; family Combretaceae; genus Combretum; species Combretum micranthum. Next base: position 92,553 of record JAMXBD010003078.1, on the reverse strand, counting down.
TGCAAAAACATCATGTATGTTGTAAATCTTCCCTTTACTATTTCTTTATTGAAATATCCATTAACGCATCCAATTATCTTTATTAAGCTCAACATCTTCCTTTTATTCCTAAAATTGACATTTTAACCAAATAACTATCATTTTCTTTAATAATTCACATCAAATTTATATACTATAATATCAATTCATTACAAATAATAAGGGTCTTTTGACACTTATCACCTTTCTAAGATAATAAGTTTCATTGATGCGGACTTTAAGGTTGAACTTATTCACAGTCAACCAAATTTCATGTGATGGATGCTTCCCCCTCCTACTACTTATAAGTAGGGAGAAAGTATATCCATGATCACAATCTCGTCCCTTCAACACTACATTAGTGTATGAAGGGACATTGAAAAGGGAAGGATGTTTTCATTTCTGTTGCAAGGAGCCCATTTGAGCATGGAGAATCCTTCTTTACTAAAGCTAAGTTCTACGAAAAATGTGCTACTAAAGGAGAAGCCACCATCAGTAAACCTATTAGTATACCATTGCCAAAGTAGGAGGAAGTACAGGAACAAGACGCTAGAAATTGTAAAGCACCTCTTTCATATGGGAGCCAGAGGAAAAGGAGAGGGTATAATAAATTTGTAAAGATTAAGAGTTATACTAGAGTGCATGGGAGCACCATATACCACTTATGAGAGAGTACGGGCTTTGAAGAAGCATTTATATCCTCTCCTGACCCCTTAGACCTGCAAGAAGCCCCATAACTACAAGACTAGGTTAAGCCGCAAGCTAAAGAGATTTAGTAGTTAAACTTAGCAATTCTAAGAGATACACTCAAACCTATTTCTATCAGTAAGGATCTGATTAAAGAAATCAAAGATCCCTTAGTAAATCTGATCAAGGAATTCAAAGACATCTTTACCTAAACATATAAAGAGATGTTAGGTTTTGATCCTAGCCTGGTGATGCATTATTTGAGTATAGCACCAAAAGTTAAGCATGTAAAATAACACAAGCGCGTATTTTGCCTATAATTCGAAGTATAGATCAAAGTTAAGATTGAAAAGTTTTTACAAGCTCGCTTTATCAAGCCAATTTAATACCCAACTTAGCTGGCCAAAATTGTACCTATAAAGAAGAAAAATAGCCAAATATGCATTTGTGTGGACTTTTGTGATTTGAATAAGGCTTGCCCCAAGGATGAATTTCCACTCCCTAACATCGATATGTTAGTTGATGCAATGGTTAGACATGAACTTTTCTCCTTCATGGATTGATTTAGTAGATATAATCAGACCAAGATGGCAATAGGTGATGCTGAGTGCAAAACCTTTCAGACACCCTTCGGGAAATTCTATTATATCATGATACCATTTCGTTTAAGGAATGCAAAAGCTACTGATCGGAAGGTAATGACTGCAATCTTTCATGATATGATACATGATCATCTAGAAGATTATGTGTATGATGTTGTCATCAAATCACAACATGCATCTAATCGTATTCACCACTTGAAGAATGTTTGAAAGGTGTCGAATCTATAAATTGAGAATGAATCACTTGAAGTACGTCTTTAAGGTATCTTCTGCTAACCTCTTCAGATTCATTGAGCATTAAAAAGGGATAGATGTAGATCCATCTAAGGTAGAATCCATTCAATTCTTGCCATTACCAAAGAATCAATGGGAGTTGAAGGGGTTTATAAGGAAGGTATCATATGTTAGGTCATTCGTCTTGGCACTTGCCAAAATCTCCTTTCTACTACATCAAATGATGAGGAAAGAAGTACAATTTGAATAGGACCCAACATAAGGAAGCGTTTAAGAGAATCAAAGGAGCATTGAGTTCCCCGTAAACAATAACAATGTCAATTAATAGGAAGCCAATAATTTTATATTTGACATCAACTAATAAGTCCATTGAGGCCTTATTGGTGTAGGAAGTAAGTGGTGTTGAACGTCTAATGTATTACCTAATTCAAACTCTTCAAGGTAATGAAATTAACTACCCAACATATGAGAAGCATTTCTTTGCATTGATTTTCCTTACTCAGAAGCTACGGCATTACTTCTTGGCACATAAAGTCATTGTGATGATGAGCTTAGACCCCATAAAGTACCTTGTGTCATGACCGACTATGTCTAGGAGAATCGTTAAATGGATGTTGCTTGCTAGAGAATTTTATATTGTAGTTTCATTTCCAAAAGCAATCAAGATGCAAGCATTAGCTAACATGCTAGCTCAATTCTCTTGTGCTAATAAAGATAAAGTGAAGGAAGCCATTCTTGGCGGTTTTCATGAAGACTCACTTATGGTAGAAGTAAGTGAGGAATGGTCGGTGCAATTTGATGGATCATTTGAAAGTAGTAGATGTGGAGCAGGAGTTATGCTAACGTCCCCAAATGGCCAAGAGATGCTTTTGGCCTTCAAATTTGATTTTTGTTGTACGAATAATGATGTTGAGTATGAAGCTCTATTACTAAGATTGTCATCTGCTCAACAAGTGGGTGCAACTCAAATATGCATCAAGGGTGACTCAAACCTTATCATTAAGCATATTAATGGGGAGTTTGGCTTGAAAGAACCTACGCTGGCCTCATATAGAACTGTTATACAATCTCTAGTCACTAGATTTCATTCTATAAGATATGAGGATGCCAAACATTCTACTAATAGATATGCTGACATGCTGGCAACTTTAGCGTCTAAAGTCTTAATGCAAGATTCTAATGCTGAGATGAGTGTCCAGATCACTAGAAGTACCATGTCTTGTAATACTTTACAATTAATTGAAGAAGATATGGAGTTACTAGATGACTAGCATACAACTATCAAGGCATAGTTGGCACATCCTAAAACAGTCTCCATGACACTCAAGCATTTTATGGCCATACATGGCACTTTATACTATAAAGGTCCTAAATGAATTTTGTTTCGCTGCATATCTACTAATGAAGCTCAACCTAAACTACAAGAATATCATTAAGTCCAGCATGGTGAGGATGGACACCCTTATATCGTCGATTTCTACATGAAGGTATTATTGGCCTTGTCTTAACTGCAAATCAATTGTTCACATTTTTCCTTATTATGAATGCGAATTTGCTGCAAATACGGGAGATTAGCGACACCCATATATAGATTTTTCAAAAAATAATGTCTTCTCCATCGATAATCAAGATACTAGAATGATCAAGTGAAAAGTAAAGAAGTACATCTTATTGGATGATGAGTTGAACCAAATCTCTTTCTAGGGACAACCTTTGAGATGTGCGACACCACCCAAGACTGAAGTTGTTTTAAATGAGCTTCACTTAAGAGATTGTGGCGAACATCAGGGGGCAATGAAATTATATTACCAGATCCTTGATAAAGGATATTACTGGCCGACCATAGAAGATGATGCCTTCAACTATGCAAATAAGTGTATCCCTTGCTAACTTCATGGTAATGCAATCCATGCCCGAGCAATAAAGCTTCATAGTTTGACAACCCCTTGGCCATTTCGCACTTGGGCATTTGACTTAATTAGGCTAATACATCCACCATCTAAAGGATTATATAGATTTTGGTAGGCACCGAGTGTTTCACAAAATAGGTTGAAGCTATCCCTTTAAAGAAGGCGACTGGACCAGTGATAGCTACATTCATAAAGGAGAATATCATGTGTAGATTCGACATACCAAACACATTGACAAATAATGAAACTCCATTCATCAATATGCATGTTCAATGATTGCTAGAATCTTATGGTATCGATCATGTTAAGTCTACACCATATTATCTGAAAGGAAATGACTAAGTAAAAGCAACATATAAGACTTTGATCAAAGTCTTTAATAGGATGGTACATGACAACAAGAAAGAATGGCACGATAAATTGCCTCTAGCTCTATAGACCTACCATATATCCAAACAAACTCCCATGCGAGCAATACCCTTCTCCTTAGTTTATGGAGTAGCGGCTATTGTACCATTAGCATTGTTAACTTTCAATGTTGAGCTAGAGCTCGACACACTTTGCATGTTAGAGTTGGAGGCGTTGGACGAAAGGTGTGATATGGCTAAGCATAACTTATCTAATTATCTTGAAAGGCTTAATATCCCATACGATCACCTAGTGAGAAAACGTTGTTTTAAAGAAAGAGATATTATCCTTTAAGTAGTAGAGTACATAAAAAAAGGGATATCAACTCTGAAATTTACTCCAAAATGGGAGGATCCATTTATAGTATAAAAAATTCACAATATCGAATATTGCAAGTTGCAAAATCCGAAGACAGATGCGATCACTACTCCCATTAATTTTCAATACATTAAAAGATTTCATTTGCAAAGATTGATGTGATATGCAATTTAATGAAATCATGAAATTTGTCATCTTTCGTATGTGTCTTTTCTTATTTTTACTATTTACTCTTTTATCATTTATTTATTTATTTTACTGCAATAGTACTTGTCTAATGGGTTGAAGTGATCCCAACTATGATGGATCAAAATGATCCCACAGCAGGTTGGGTAGCCGTGATGCCTTAATGTAGAATTTGAGGTTGAAGCAACCTCGATAGTGAAGGATTGAAGCGATCTTATCATTGCTATCATTATAGCTTAGTAGAAGCATTGCTCCTAGGTACACGATAGGTATAACACTACTCTACACCAATTAAATATGAGATTGAAGCAATCTCAGCTGTTCAGTTGAAGTAATAACACCTTTTCTGCAATTGTGAGGTTGGAACAACCTCATTAATAATGATCGAAGAGATCATGTCATGTTAGCCACGGTTACTTACTACAGTACTTGCTTTAAGCGTTTGGTGGGTGAAAAACCCTTTCTATAACACTTGATCATAGATTAAAGCAATCTCCGCTGCAAAGAGTCGAAGCAGCTCTATAGTAAGCTTGGTAGTTGTAACACCAATTCTACATTCTCTTCTACATAGAAGAAGTATTATTTGTAAACGTTTAATAGTAAATAAAGTAACATAGTAATGTGAATAAAGAAAGTATTAACTCCTCAAATGTAAAAGCATGCAAGAGGAAAGAGAGGAATCCAAGTCTAAAAATTATTTTATTAATTATAAGGAATGTTGATTACATCAATGTGGCAAATGTTGCTCTTCGCTCATGCTAACATCAGTATCTCCCCATTGCAATTGGCATTCAGCATTTCTTTTTTATCGCACAAGACTCTCAACTCCCTCCTCCTTCTCTATCTCACTATTCACTAACTCTAAGTCTTTACCTATTTGGTGACATGTAACTAGCCTACGAGCAGTCGCAGTCACCAATCCCAGGCTAAGAATAGAAAAGTTCGACCATATGATTGACTTCAACTCTTTCTTCCTAAATGAATCCCAAGGACAAGTAATTAACAACATCACCTCATCCAATATAGTTAATACACATGTGCCTAGTGAGGTACGGGTAAAAGAAGAGTTTGCCCAAAATTCCCCAACTAATGTATAGAGACATCGTAGTAGCACTATGAGATGAGTAGGTACATCAAAACCATAAAAGTTTCCCTCAGCTTCCACACTTGCATCTAAAAGAGTTTTTGACCTATCTTGAGGAGACATAATAGCAATTAGGGGAGAAAGCCGTTCAACAGATGTAATGATTAGCAGAGCATAAGGACATATTTCTGATTAGTGAGGAGGAAGAACTTTATTGTGTGTACTTGTGCAAAGTAAAAAATTAGCATGACTCTTAGCATTAGCAATTGGTTAAGGTACCTGGACCTCTGTCGAAAGTATAGAGGCTCCACTTGCCTCAACATTTGCATTTTCTTATGCTAAAGGTGCCCATACATCAATAATGACATCTTCATCAACCCCAACATCCTCAGCAAGCTCTTCTTTACTAAAAATAACATTATCATCATCAACAAGATCATTCAATTCATCTTCATCATCATTTGTGTTGCCACGAGCTTCAAGAGTGCTTCCATAGTCAACAGGCTTGTCTCCATAATTTTCTTCACCCTAATGGAGAAGGACACTCGGGTGTGGATCATCTTTCCTCTAAATTAGAGCTTGACTAGACAGAGTCCTGCAAAAAGAGGGATGATTAAGATTTTGGAGACTAAGTGCTTGAAAAGATATGTAACTCAAAGAAAGTATCTATCAATACCCCTTGGAGACGTAGTCACTTTAAGGTGCTTTGATCCTCACTTGAGTGCGGAAGACGAGTACATTTAGACAGTGCTTTCTCATGACATACTTCCTTAGGAGGTTGTACCCCTTCATTGTGTTCTGCATCATCACTAAAACTCTACTTCTCTTTGTGTCTATTTAACTTGGGGAGCCGAAGGTAAAACTCACTGCACAAAATAAGCACATCGACCAACGAATCAATGTTTTGAGCAAGTATATAACCCCAGAATCTCTTCATGCAATTCCCCCAATATAATGACCTATTGGAGGAGACAACCCCATTATGCTTCTTAGAAGGAATATGCATCAGTAAGTTTAGAATGTATATGCTTAAACTCTATCGGCACTATGATTGTGTAACAAGACTCGAAGTTTGTTGTAAGGAGTGCATCTCCTGGTATACCTTGATTGTATCTAAATTGGCGTACCACCCTATGAGGGGAGTAAAGTATAGCTTCCAGTTCCAACAAGTTCTCTTTTTATCCCTTAACATCAAGGATCAAAGGCAGACTCCCTAGGATACACCATTAAAGGAGATATGCATTATTAAATGACACATTTTACCAATCTCTTAGCGGGGAGCATATCACATGCCTCAGTTAATAATACCATTACAGGTTTGATATCATGTGATTTTCTCCACATACAAGTAGAATATAAACTCAAAGTAGTTATCTACCTGTGTTAATAAAGATTGTTCAAAACCTCGCATATTTCCAGCCTGTGGCCATGCTCGAGGATGTCTAAACCTTTCATAGAAGAAAATATGAAGAAATACAACATCTATGTAGAAACAAATCACAAAACGACCCATTGATCGAACTACGCATGGTGGTACAGGCCCAATGTGATAGTAGAGTGACCTTAAATAAAAGGGTACAAAACCAATACACTTGCCCTTCAGCCAAACGTATCGCCAATGATAGTCAAAGGATGACTCTTCTTCAGGGACCCCCGAGAAAAACAAACATCAGTAGCCATGAGGAAGAACAGCACAAGTTCGAACCTACATACAACCATATCTCGAATTAATGTCATAAATGGAATGAGCATGATTTGTATCTAGAGAATTAAAAAAGACAAGCACACTTACTCGCTATCACAACCAAGCCCCTTGGCAGTACATTGCTTCCCTTGTTTGCTTTTAAAGAAGTAACTAATCCATGATGAGAAGGTAGATTTTTTTTTTTTTACTTTTTTTATTTCATGATAGGCTCCAATTAGATTATCATACACTCTCTTATGCTCAAGTGAGTGTATGAAAGTTGCAACATTTGTACTTCCAAAGGAAGGAAGTTTCAATAGAAAGAAAACATCTTCCAAGGTTAGGGTACCCCATGATGCTATAAAGGTGTGAGTTTAAGTGCTTCACCTAGACACTGTCGTGCACCATTTGGTCGGACCTTCTATCTTCTTGAAGGTATATCACATAGATACTATAATAGCACTATAGATGTTAACCTACTTCAACGGTGTTACATGATCTTTAATTCCTAATGATGTGTGATACCCGTGTTAACAATTCTGTGATGATGACTTTGAGAAATTAAAATGAGTATGTGTCAAGGTTGCTCTTATGCCTTCATTCATGAAGTAACATAGAAGCAGCATTGATGAAATTATTTGGTTCCAAAGGAGCCCCTACGATAATGAAGCGATGCCCACCCCAAGTGTAAATATGCATGAACCTTTGGTCCTAACATTCATCCAAAGGAATCACCTTTTGTCACTCTATCAGTCCAACTATTGCAAAGAAATAAGACCTTAAGTATACGTCCTCTTTGGTGAGCCAACAAGTCTTTTTTACGAATCAAGCCAATAGACTGGGAAGGATTCATCTAGAATTCCTTATTTGTATTCAAATGAAAGATGGGCCTTGTAGAATTAATTATCAGCTCAATAGAAGACTAAAATATGAATGGGCTTGAAGATCCACAGGCTTGTATCAAAGCTATAAAAGACTAAGTGCCAAAATAACACAAGATCACTGGGAGAGCTAGGATAACAGAATAACAGATAAGCTGACTATGAAGCCCAAAAACAACTAAACGTAATTTTGCTAACTTATAAAAAAATATTAACACACATTAGTAAAAAAAAAAAATATAACATACAAAAAACGAAAAGAAAAGAAAATAATAAAATAAATCATAGAAAAAAGAAGAATAGAAAATCAGAACAAAAAAAAAAAAAAAAGAGGGAAATCACATATCCATGATGACGTAACACACAACGTATGATATCAATTGAAGTTTCTATGACATGGCATCAACTCACATGAATTAAAAATCCGAAGATTTAATGAAATTAGCAACCATTGGCAAGATTTGAAGGCCATTGGTGACCATGATGGGTTAAAAAAAATCCATGCTTACAATTGTCAAATATAAGGAGAATAACACATTGTACAAAGTATAAATCAAAGTCTATAATGGTTTTAGAGAATAATAAAAAAACAAAAACACGATGAGCAACTCACTGAAGGATTGTTTATGAATCATATAAAAAGAAACTACACGATGGTCGAGTATATAAAAGCAAGGATTTCAACTAGAAAGCGTAAATCATGGGATAAAACTCTAAAAATCTATATATACACACACACATTAAAAAAAAAAAAAAACCTAGAGAAATATGATGAAGAAATACCTCTTATCACAATCAATATACCGATGAAAATTCAACAGCCTCGATTCACATACTCCAACCACCCCCTCCATCATATGCTTTAGTCAACCAATATTAGCTGTAGGATAAAATTACAAATCATGTGTGTGAATTAATCACTATGGCTATTTGTAATTGAAAGAACTTTTTTTTTTTTTTTTTTTTTTTGCGAGAATGTTGTGAAAGAGAATTCAATATTCGTTTTTTATGTTTTCAAAAAAAAAAAAAACAAAACCAAAAATGAAAGGGATTGGTTATTTAAGGGAGATATTATTACTCTTTTCTTCCCTTCCTATTTAATGTTAGTATAAATATTTCCTCTCTTTGGATTAGAGTATTAAAAGTTCATTTCGTTGGGTGATTTTAATGGAGATTGTCATATATCTATATAATTTAAGTCAAAACTCATTTATTCGTCACACATTTTTAATACATAGTTTTATAAGGTAATTTATCAATCTCTTTAATATATTATTTGTCCACTTTTATTTAAGGCAACACATTTGTCACTCAAATTATCCATTTCATCTCCCTTGTTTTTCTCTCTCTTATTTTTTTCATCATTTTTTCATTTTATCTATATAATTTAAGCCAAAACTCATTCATTTATCGCATATTTTTAATATATAGTTTTATAAGGTAATTTATCAATTTCTTTAATATTATTTTGTGTCAATTTTTATGTAACGTTATACATTTATCACTCTAATTTTCCCTTTATCTTTCTTAGTTTTTATTTTATCATCTATATAATTTAAGCTAGAACTTATTTATTCGTTGCACATTTTTAATATATAGTTTTATAAGGTAATTTATCAATCTCTTTAATATATTATTTATTCATTTGTTTTAAGGAAACACATTTATCACTCCAATTATTCATTTTAACTCTCTTATTTTTTTTCATCATTTTTCATTTTATCTATATAATATATCTATATAATTATTTAAGCTGGGAATTTTTATTTGCCACACATTTTTATTTTAACATTTTATATAGTAATTATATTAATCTCCCTTATTATTATCTATTTCTTTATATTTATATCTATATAATGTAAGTCAAAAAATTTTATTTGTTGCACATTATTATTGTAATGTTTTATATAGTTGAGTAATACCTAATTTGATACTTGAACTTTGATGAAAAGGTCAATTGGGCACCTAAACTTAAAAGGTCCAATTTCATATCCAATTAAACTTTCATGCTTTCAAAATTATGAATTTTTTTTGAAGTTTAAGAACCAGATTGGATATTTTCTTTATATAGTAATTACAATAATCCCTCTTATATTATTATCTATTTATTTTAATTAAAGAAACAAATTGATTACTGAATATTGAAACTTAAAGTGTGATTTTACCTATCATTAATGATATGCTTTTTTTTTCCATCATTAATTTTTATTTTTTAAGCTATCAAGTTTTATTCATGAACATTTTATTGTAATGTTTTATTTGTGTGTTTGTGTGTGTGTGTGTGTGTGTGTCTTAAAATAAAATGTGCGACGAAGTTTAAATTATATAGGTAAAGCATTAGAATAAAATTTATGGTTTCGAGTCGAGCTGACTCGAAACTCTATAGAGCGGGTTTTAAGTATGATGATAAAAAATTTTATATGGTTTCAGATCGAGTTTAATTGATCCAATATCATATTCTTATTATGAATTTAAGGTAAATTATATTGAAATGTATCAAAATTTGATAGTACATTCATTTGAAGTATCAAACTACCAATGTTTCACAAAATTCATTTAAAGTATCAACATAGGTTCATTTAGGTATCAATGTTTCATGTGGATAAAAAAAGGAATTAACTTTTTACAAGTTTAGTCAAATAAGGTACTAATAATTGACTATTAATGAAAATTAAGATAACTTAATTGAAAACTAATCCAAATTTTGATGCCAATTTTGCAAAATATTGATATCTCATTTGATTCATTTTGCAAAAGGTTAATTCTTCTTTTTAATAACTCAAAATATTGATACATTAAATAAACCATCACCAAAAATGACAATTTTATTATAATTTATCTAAATTTATGTAATAGTATTCTATTGCTAACTTCCATGGGAAGGAAAGGAAAGGGAAGACTAAGATCATAGAAAAGGAATGGAAAAAGGTCTTGTTTTGAGATTAGAGATTCTATACAATCATTCTCATCAATCTTTCTGATAGGTAAGATAAATCTAATTATAATTATCATACACGATTGTTGTTTTATTAAGAAATATCAAATTCCCCTTTATATGTAGCTTTTATTTAATTTAAATACGTTGGTTCTTTCATTTTGTAGAGCGAAAGCTAATAAATATATCAAATTTTATCTTACCAAGGTTTAAAATTATACTTACTACAATTTTTTTTTTCTCAATTCCATAAGTATAAATTTTTTATTTCATTTAGTCCACCTTTATTTCGTCTAATTTGTAGTTCTTCAAGATCAAAACTTTTGCAAATGAGCTATTATACAAGGAATTCAATAAATTAATTACCAGGTCACTCAAGTATATATATAGAAGTATAATTTGATTAAATAAATTCTCTTTCTAATGTCTCATTTGTTTTATAGGTATATAACTATGTCTTTGAAGAAGCAAAATAATTGCAATTAGGATTGATGTGTTATAAACTTCGATATAAATATTTGCAATGTATTATAGTGTTATTTCATTAATCCTTTGATTTCTTTTTCATGTATTTTTATACAATTTATGCAATGTTTTTAGTTTCTTCTTCCGTCCACCAATCTTGCATATAATTAACTTCAAATCTATTGTTTATTGTAAAAGTTCATTTTCTTATTTAATTTACACCCGCAACGCAGTGTGCGTCGTTTGCTAGTATGTGTGTTTATAATAATAGGCATGGCTGATCATCGTTAGATCATATCTAAATGATCCAACAACCTCTATTAAAGCCATCTTTTCTTTGAAGATAGGCTGGACTAAGCTTAGAAATGGGTTGAGAGCTTTTTATAATATAAAGATAAGTCCATTATTATTTAAAATGGCCCATTTTTTATAAAATGACTTAAGGCTTATTTTACTCATAATAAATATTCTAATCAAATAAAGCTCAAACTAACCTAGGAAGATATTTTTGGAGTTACTTTTCATGGACGAGAAAATCGAATAAGGCCAAGGGCAAAATATATCGATCTAGTAATCTCTATTCTAAGCCTACCAAGTCAAATCTCCCTATGACATCACTTGTTGGACTCATCTCCTAAGCACTATCACTAGCCCAAAAAAATCGACTATGGCAATAAATTAGACAAGAGTCCAATTACCGAAATTTCACTCTACAAATATTATTTAGCAACTATAGCTCTAAGAGAGCATAGGTTATTTGTTTTTGGCTAGTAACTCCAGCTTTATGTATTTTATTACCATTTGAAAAAGATGGTGTATAAATTGTAATCATTCCGTGAACACTTGATCTACAAGAGACAGGTGACAATCTTGTGAATCCAAAATAAAATCGGGATTATTCTATAGTCATGTCAATGAAATCATTCAGTTTGTCATCACATAATTTAAATCCCCATTTTCATAAACTCCTAACCATCTTAATGATCAGATAATGTATCATATAGTCCTATGGACGAATATATTGGAATCCCCCCAAAATTAGCATGAATAGGCAAAAAGGTTCTTTTTAGCCAATATGGACCAATCATGGACATTTTCTTCTCCTCTTTTTAGTTATTGTGCCTGTTATTCAACCACCAATATCGTATTCCCCAACAAAGATAATGAAATGGGGCTTACGTGGAAGCATTGTACTTTAAAGATCATTACTGTCATCACAAACATACTAACATGGAGCATTTCGCAAGATCACTACAATTCTTATTATTTTAAGATGAAATTTTTGTTGAGTTAAAACTTAGTACAGTATGAAAGCTATAATATTAGAGCCGAAAATCATGAGTTAGGATTTCTATGCCATCAACTTTTGATAAGCTTAATTTTTTTAAAAAGCAATCGGTCGTGAAAATGAACTTTATATAATCTAATTATGAACTAATATACAAAGATTCATGAGGTTATAGTAATTGGGCACAGCTCATGGTGACTGATGCCATGCCATTTAACTGCCAAGCTTGGGAGTTTAAAGACAGTAACCGCATTGCTCCGGGAAAATCCAGCAATGGCTCATGGATCTGGCTTGAATTGACAGAATGTTTGCACATTGCCATCAAATTGATGTAAACCCGCGACGTTGTGAGATTGTTGGCTGAGGTAGATGCAGATGTACTTCTGCTGCCTAGTCAGTTGAGAAACACTGCATTGCACTCTACGGCAAGCAAGTAGCATGTTTGAGAACACTAGTTTCAAGATCATACATTATTCATTAAACCTAGGATTGTCTAATTATGTAGTGTGTATCCTATTGAGGACAAATGTCACGGCTCTAACAGGGGACTCATGGATAACCCTAAAGCTATCATATCACGTGTATACCTGCAATATAAAGACCACCTGCAAGTCAGAGTTTGTGAGACTCAATTAATTTATAATAATAATAATAATAATAATAATAATAATTATTATTATTATTATTTTATTATTATTGTTGTTGTTGTTGTTGTTGTTGTTGTTGTTGTTGTTGTTGTTGTGTTGTTGTTGTTGTTGTTGTTGTTGTTGTTATGAAAATAGTTTGGATATCAATATTCCCTTATCCACTAGGACCGCAAGAGTCGGATACCCCACCAAAAGATAAGATGAGGTAAGCCTAAGTCCAAGAAAAATATTACTAGGGTCAATTACAAAAGAAAGTTCAAATTTTTTATTTCATCTCTCAAATTAGGTTTAATCTAACATATTTCTAATCTTCTACATATTTTGTGGAACTACTACATTGTACACTCGGATCCTATCCCATTCCCAACTTTGAGTAACCTATATAAGAATATAGTGTAGGGAAGTCAGCACACATCCAACTAAGTAAAATTCTCTTATATTACACTTTCAGCAAGATTATCAAAACAAATAATAACAAAACAAGTACAATGCAACAAACATGAGTAAACATATACAATCTACTGGCTAGATCATATATGGTATGGATTTACGCTCTCCATGATTTAGGTTAGGGAAGTATGCATGGTCACCATGACCTAACGTGAACTACCAGTTCAAGTATTGTGCAATCTCAAGTATTTTATAAAAAACTTAACAAAATAGATTTTTAATTTATTTTCAAAAATGATTTCTTTTTTTTTTTTAACAATTCCCAAGTATATATAAAACCCAAAGCAAAACGACTTAGTTCCTCATTAGTAGAAATAGATACATAAACTTAATCATTTCAGCTAATCCACTTGGCGTGATACTCGTTGTTCAAAATATGCAAAAGGCATGATATGCTTAATCCATTTAATTAATTTAAAGCCAAATAATTATAAGTTCATTTTTACATGATCAATCAATTTTCACACACTCAAATCCTTATAACTAGTGCAAACAATATAGATTGTGCTCAATGTTAATCTTAAATTTTAACATACTCAAGCAATTCAAGCACAATCAATCTAAAGAAACATATATCAATTTATTATCTTTATATTTAGAGCACTAAACTATATACTAATCAAATGAAATAATCATAAAGACTCACTTTGCTATGTTTATGGGTCAAAGTAATCTTCAAGATAGGAGTCCTTTTCCTTAGTATCTCCTAAATGCGGTAAGAAATTTGAGGAACAAGTAAGAAACAGCTATAAGTAGTAATTTTGCAACTTGAACTATTGCAATAGTTTTTTGGTTAAATCTTTAATCACTTATACTTTTTTTTTAAATTGGTTTTTAATGAGTAAATAGTCAATTCGATACAATTTTTGGTGTATTTTTCAAATGTGATATTGCTTTTATTAAAGGAAACATGTAAGATGTCGAATAAACTAAGAATAGCCTGCAATTTTCGTATGAATTTGACGGTTTTTAGTGGAATTTTGTTTTGTGATATATTCACTATTTCTAATCTGCCTTCAAAGAATAAATAGTTAATTTCATAGAATTTTTCAAGTACTTTCCTATGTTGATAGTGTTTTTATTAAAAGAAACATGTGAGGTGCTAAATTGGCCCAAAATAGACTACAATTTTTGTAATAATGTGACAGCTCTAATTGAATTCTTGTCTTCGCAATATCTTGGCCATTTTACATCCGTTTCTGACAAATAATAGTCGATTTCATACGGTTTTTCAAGTACTTCCCATTGATAATGTTAGAATACCAAGGGAAAACTTATGGTAGCAAAATGGCCCAAGTCAGATTATGAATTCCATATGTTCTTTAGCAACTTACAATATTAGTACCTTCTAAATAAAAGTACATATCTCTAATGTTGTTGCTACGTAATATGATAATGTCTAGCCATGTGACTCATAGCACCTAAATCATACTTCCCATGTGATTTCCTCCTTACTTTATAGATTCACACTAAGTGCCTTATTAGTCCACCATTCATCAATTCTACGCTCAAGCTTATCAAGGTTAACTCTTGGAATGGACAAATTTGAGAAAAGGATAATTTCCCCTAAATTTAAGACAATTCTTGGCCACATGGTAAGAACCAAATCACATAGGAAGTTTCTTTCTCAATTCTTGGCCTCTCTTCTTAGATGTGCAACGTACTCCAATGCCACTCGCGAGGAGTTATCATTCATACACTTGATTTTCACCTCTTGCCATTATAGTCTTCTTAAAAAATTCAATTAAAACCATTCTTTTTCTCTAGCATGATGGATTTGGATCAAGTGAGAGCTTTAAGGGGTTTCAATATTTTCCCCTCAACTTGCCATTATTTAGCTAATTTAGGCGTAAAAGAAATCATAATGCGTCCAAATTTTCTTCATATGGTTCAACCACTAAAAGGAATATACAAATTTAATGATCTCTTTATCGGTTTTTATGACATTGGCTTTTTCCCTATATACATGTAGCTTATTTTCAATATTTTCTTTTACTTCAACTATACAAGAAGTCCAACATAACTACACAAATTACATAGTATAGGCTGTCACTTATTTGTATAAATGTGTGTGTGTGTTGTGTGTTTCATTGATTTGATCATGAAAAGGAAAAGGAGAAACTCACTTCATTGTTTCGTGATGGCGTGGCAGCTAGTTAGCAGCAGGGGATGAAGGGGGAAAAGAAAGTGCTGAACGTGGCACCTCCAATTGATACGTGCTGGTGCTTTGGAGAGCTGGTCGGTGCACAGAAAAAATAAATAAATAAGAGGAGCAGCAGCAACAATCGAAAGGAATAGGAAGTACCTACAACGGCAGGTGGCGGTAGCAGAGTAAGACAGCAGGTGTGTGAATGTTTGCTTTTGAGCCGGTGGGGAAAAGAACCAAGTGTGTGTGTTGTTTCAAGAGCTGGTCGGTGATTGGGAAGATTTTAAGAGGAAGAGAAGCAGCAACGGAACATCGAGTAGTTGCCGCACGAGGAAAAGAAAATAGTAAAAGGAGCAAGCAGCAGCCGAGAAAGAACAGAGGAAACGAAGAATGAAAGGAAAGAAATCAAATTAAAAAAAAATAAAAACAGATTTTTCCTCGACATTTTCTAGCTGGTAGGTGCTTGGATTAGGGTTAATTTAGGCTGTCCTTTGTTTCCTTGAATTAAGTCATCCTTACACTACTAACTTCTGAAAGTAGGTTAGCTTGATTGTGTGAGGGCATCTCTATCTTCTTGATGAGTTTTTCCCCTTGTTATAGCAGGCATGGAACAATAAGAAAAGGAAAGGGAAATTTGGTTTATTTGGTCGGCTTTTAATTGCATTGTAATGGGTTGGTTAAGTTAAAACCATGTATAGGTTTAAATTGTTTTTGGCTCTAAATTAATTGTATAGCTAGATTTTAATTAAATTATACTTGTTTTTCTAACAATAGTTGATGAATCAACATCCATGCAAATAATATTTTTTTTTTCCTATTGGTACCCATTCGCCTCTCGAATATTGTTTGTTCGCAATAAATTTATTTTTTTTTTTTTTTTTGTGATTAAAGGCTTATATGAGTTTTCCTTATATTTTTTTTTTTAATTTATGGAGTTGAACTTTTCTTACATTTTCCTTTTTCTTTTTGATATTTAACTTTGAGTAAATTATTTCTAGATTTTCAGATAATTTCCAGACTTAACAATTTGGACTTTTAGTGTACGCTTTAACGTCTCTAATTATTCAATATCGTAATTGGATATTATATTTAATTATTTAATACTTACAAAATTTATAGTATTTTGAAGTCCTATCGCATATGTTACTAATGTTTGGGTAATATTCGAACTAATTTGTACTCCATCATTTTCAAAGCGTGAGAAATTGATTTTTTTTTTTTTTCAAATCTTAAAAATTTAGGAGGCATTTTTAAGGTATTTAGCATATTTGATTGTATTCAAATTTTACATTTGGTATGTGTGTCTAACGCGCGCACACACACATAGATATATTTATTTATTTATTTATGCTTTAGTGTCCTATTAACTATACTGACAATTATATATTTAAGGTCGAATTGGTGGCAGGTTACTCAATATTAGAGTCGCGAAAAAAAATTTAAAGGGTTACACTTATTATCTTATTTAAAATTGTTACTAATATATATTATCATATATGTTTATTATCATTATACTGGGAATCTCCTTATATTTTAAAATTATATCAAATTTATTTCATTAGTTTGTTAATACTATTTGTTCTATTTATCTATTGTACATCCACATAATTTAAAATTTACCATAATGCATCCATGTTTATGATAAATGCTTATTAAAATTTTATAAGCCACTATTATTTTATACACAACCATCCCTCAAGAAGCTTGAGTATTATCTGTTAAATTGTTTTCTTTTTTGAAAATATTTCCTAAATATTCTTTAGTTGATGGATTAAAATTATATCGAAGAATTTTAATAGTTTATACCTATATTAATATATAGTTACAAATTTTATATAGGAATAGGAATTACATATATGTTACTTGTCTATGTATAACCTCTACTTTTATACATTATTTAATATAGGGATTTGTTTGCATGTTTCAAATAGGAAAGTTACATATAAGGCACAGGTTCATGGGTAGTCCTATACCCATACTATAAAAATTGGATAAAATAATATTAAGTTATTAATAATAAAATAATATTATTTATTTTTACTTTTTTTTGTTAACATAAATATTATTTAAGACAATAATACTTCTTTGTAGTTTTAACTATTTAGTTTTTAATAATATTGCATTCCTTTAATTGCCCTTAACAGTTTAACCTAAAAGATATTTTATGTATTATCCAAGGATAATTAATCTAAAATACAAATCTATTAATGAATTTTTGGTAAATTTATTCGTTCTTTTATAATTTTTGTTATTTTCCCTTTTTCTTTTCCTTCAATTAAAGAAAGTTACAAATTTCTACTTTCACACATAAATAAATTTCTCATATTACAAAACTTTTATATTAAGAAATTACTTTTTAGATTACTTTCCATTAGTGTTTATTGTATATATGTAAATATGGTAATTTTATGTACTACATAAAATTATATATCACTATAAACTTGAAACTTAAGAAAGGAAAAAATTAAAGGTTTTCATAAAAAAAAAAATTACAAAATCTACAATATACCATGTACCTTATTGGTTTTACAAGGGTACAGGATAACTACGAGATGCTATCGGTAGGTTCCGGATACAAGAATCAATACTATATACCTCATAGAATAGTGTGCGGGTAAGGCTTTGATTAATACCCTATGTACCCGCTCACCTCTACACATAGGCACATGTATAACACATTCATTTAATGCATTATAACGTATAGAATACACATTTGTAACCATGAAATACATTATACATAATTTACATATATTATGATCTATTAAGGTTATACTCAAATTCAATAGCACATACAAATTTTTAAATGTATGTATGTATGTATGTACATATTATCATCATCATCATAAGATGTTATTATTATTGTTAATTGCAATAATAACACTATTATTATAATATCATAATGTGACATATCATTACATAATATTATCTAATAATCACCATTACATTTTATCTTAATGATTACAATAGTATACTAAATGTTATATCATACTAAACATTACAGTGACTTATTATTTAATATCACAATCATTATAATAGTATGTTATTACATTGCCTACATGTTATAATAATAAGAAAATTAATGGTGGGACTATAGAATTTTCATAAGATTATTATATTCTTTTAATAATATTTCTTACCACCATAAATGTTAAATTATAATGATACTACAATAATGCATTATCTTAGGATTTTAATTATAATTTAATTATCATTTGATAATTTATTATAATAACATAGTATTAGTAATATAATAATTATGATCTACATAATTAATATCATTAACTTATCATAATTGTTTTTAACTTATGGATGTATAAATTAGTTAATATTGAGTATTACTTAACTATTATAGTAGTATTATATAACAAAATAATTCTATTTGCTATTAATTGTAATATATCAAGATTGGGTTGATGAGTGCGATATGCCATTATTATTACTATAACTATATATATACATATGTATAATCTATATAGATAATGACACGTAATAATTTAGGGTCCTTAGTTTATCAAGTGATTATATTATATCTTGTTACATATTCGAAAATGTTTCTTTAATATGGAACATATAATTTATGTTCATAGAAAAAAATCAAGGATAATTTTTGCAGACATTTTCTAAAACTTTATTAGAATCTCATTATCTATTTTAACAACTAGTATAAATTATGTTTGTGTTGAATTTGGGTGGTTTACAATAGATCTGACTATAAGTGCATACTTTCATTTGGAAATAATCTCATAACAAAGGTTACATACCGACCAAGCACGCATGACTTGTAACATCAATTTCCCATAAAGGAGGCAGAGGATGGCTTTATATGAGTGAACTTATTTCTCAAGGTTGATGAAATACCTCAAACCTTCACCTAGATTAGAAATTGAGTTTAGATAGATTAAATGAATCAAATGAAGTATAGGAAATAATTAGACAAGTTGACATAACTAGATTAATAATTAACTAAGTCGAATTTGAGATTTGAAATCTAAATTCTCTAAACAAGTCATTGAAATGCTTAGAGGATTCCTAAACCCTTAAGTCTTATCCAAAACTCTAATTCCTAAATCCCTACAAAATTTGAGTTCATTTGCTTGAATAAAAATATCAGTTCTTAAACCTGAACTCAAATTAAATATCTTTTATCTAAAATAAATTCCTAAATTAAGTTCTTATTTTAAGTTCTTAATTTCTAACCTAATGGTTCTGAAATCATTCCCTAAATATTTCTAGAACTATAGATATTGATCTGATAGTTCTAAAATTAATACCTTGTTTTGAAAATACCTTTATATTTATCCTTTCCCTTTATTTTTTTTTTTCATTTTTCCTTAACCTGCAATTCCTTTTCTTTATACTTTACGTTTTCTTTCCCTTTCTATTCTTTCCTTCTTCTTCTCCATTTTCATTTCCCTCTTTCCTTAATTCATCTCTCCAAATCTCAATTTCAAGGAAACTAGAAGAGAAATCAGAGTAAGAAATGAAGATCGGAGAAGAGAAATCAAGTAGAAAAGCTTCAACAACATGAAGAAGAAGGAATTGCATGAGTAAGCTTAAAGCTAAGTTTTCTATTTCTGTCTCTTTCTTTTACTTGTTATTTACAATTGTAATTAATGAATTGATGTTAAATTGAGTTGGAAGTATTGTTTACATTTGTATATGTTAGATTAATGTTGATGAAAATTGAGTAGATGAGGAAGAGGATGAACAGTGAAAGTTGGGATTTGATGACGTTTGGATTTGTTTGATGTTGTTAGATGAAGTTTGAAGTGTTAGAAGTTGTTATAGGTGTTTATTTGATGTTAGAATTGATGTTAGAATTGATGTAGGAAGCTTAGTAGATGATTTGAAGAAGTTTTGATATAAGAGTAAAGTGTAAGAACCTATGTTTTCGAAAAGCTGTTCTATCGTCAACGCTACCAGCGTAGAGCTGGTGTTGAAGTGATCAGAAGGCATTTTCTTAATGCTGCCTCCAACACTGCCGGTATTGACCCTCTATGCTGCCGGCGTTTAGCTTTACACCGCCAGTGTAAAAGTGCCGACGTTCATTTTATAATGTTGCCATGTTTCGTAGTTTGATCGTATTTTGGCCATAACTTTTTTATCTAACCTCCGATTGAGGTAATTCAAGTTTCTATAAAAAGCTTAAAAAGAGATATACAACTTTTATGTTTTAAGTTTTTACAAATTCAAAAAAATTGATGCTTAAATTTTACTTCTTTCCAGCTATTATATTTTTCCAAATAAAGTTTAAACTTGTTTTTGTTTGTTAAATGTGTGGTTGCTTACGAAATGGATCTTTTTGGACTAAAATGAGATAGATTAATGATATTTGATGTGTAAAATGATTGAGGGATATAATGAAGCATGATTTAAGTACATTTGTAAATTTAACAAATAATTGAATTTCCATGAGTGTTAAACTAAAACTAGTTATGTTGTATATGATTTTCTTTGCTTGTTTTACGATCTTGTGATGACTTAGTGAAATTAAATGATCTTGGTAAGTATATAAATGATGAGTTATGTATTTATATGAATTTTATTTGAATTTCCTTGATGCTAAGTTTAAAATTTAGTATGTTTTAAGTTGTGTTTTTCTTCAATTATTTTTCCTTATTTATTATTTGTTCTTATGATTAGCTATTGAACTTAAATGAACTTATTAAGCATATAAATGTTAAGTTAAGCTTATGTATGAATTATATTTGAATTTTATGAGTGTTGTGCTTAATGTTTAAAGCTAGGTATATTATTAAGCATGTACATGATTTGAAGTTATAGGTGATGATTTTATAAATTAATATGATATCATTAGATGAATACTTGTTAAATTATACCTTTTTGTAAGTTATCTTTGAAATCCTTAAATGTTGAGTTTAAAGTTAGTTATGCTTAAGTGTTATTTCAAGTATAAGATGTGAAATTGATTTAAATGTTTTGAAAGTATATTCCTTGTTGATGCCTTGTTAATAAGAGATCATAAATAAAGTGAAAAGAAAATACTTTGACAGATAAATGAGAATTGTCCCTATTTTGGCGAGACAATATTCACAACTATAGTTGGGTTCCAAATTATTGTCTGATCAAATAGGATTATAATAAAAGTTTGAGGTGAGTGAATAATTGATATAAGTTCTTAAATGAGTTTGATATAAGTTGTTTTTTATTAGATTTCTTATAGAGTTTTAAATTGTTAAATTGATTTTGAGTTTGGCTTCTAAATCTTCCGGATTATCTTCTGAGTAGGTATCTGAGCCTTCATTTAGAGTTCTTATATAAGGTACGCAATAACTTGCATGTTGGATGTTAGGATAGGCATCTAAAATAGATTAAGAACTTAAACTCGACCTAATAATTGCTTGAATTGGTTGTCTATTCAACCTTTTAAATCCGTTTCTAACCTAAGATGGCAGTCTGGTATCCGATCCGGGGAGCAGCACCTTACTCAGATTGGAGGCACGGTAGTTATAGGCGCTTAGGCCACCCCTGTCATTGAGATATGACTTTCATAAGTGGTATGGAGGATAGTCAATGGGGTTATTGGTATCAACGTAACATTTGCTTAAACTTGGAGGGAAATCCTATGGTTTAGTTCAACGTTTATGGGAACGATGAACTATATTCATGTTGTGGACTGAGTTTAAGTAGAGTCGGATAACGACTGAGAACCTTAGATGAGACCATTATTTCTCCTTTTTGGATATATCATCTAGGAAATATAAGTATCCGGGCTGCTTATATCAATCCCGTGGACATCGTGATCGTTACTCAGGTTCCTACATTATCCCTGTTGTTCGAAGTTTGAATACTCCTATGTTGTTTGTTTACTTTAAAGAAAAGATAATAATCTATTGTTGATGCATTGCATTTAGTTAAGCTCATGCGCCACTCCGTGTGTGACTGTGCTATTGTGTACTGAGCTTCGGCTCATTTTTGTTGTTGTTGTTGCTCTTTTTACAGGTGTTATTGTTGATGAAGATGGTGATGATGAGATGTTGAGGATTATGTTGATGTTGTTGAGTTGTTATGGTTGATGTTGATGTTGTAGTTGATGATGATGCATGTTTCGGGTTTTGGGGCGATTCAGAGGACCCGTGAGAATGAGTGAAGTAAGCTAGGGCCGTTGAATGTCTGCATTTTCTTTTATTTTGATTTATTTAGTGAGAATTGGATTTATTTACAAATTTGTAATTCTTTTAATGGGCCTTGTTAATGCCTATATGTTTTGTAAATGATAATCTACCCCTAAGAGTAGATTATAAAGTGTTTTTCTAAAGTTTTGTTTTTTAGAAAATTGATCTACTCTGTAGGGAGTAGAGTTTTATAAATGATTTTAATAAATTGTTTTCCACTACTAAATCCAGTTGTTGCCAGAATCTCACTGAATGATTTCATAACCTAAAAATGAGTAGCAATGTTCAACATAAATGAAAGTCTTTTAAAGAAAGTCTTAGTGTGTAATACTTTAGAGTATTATACTTGATAGTAGCGCCTTAAGTTATTTAATTAATCGAATTAAGTTTTTAGGGCATTTCAATTTAGCACTAAGTTCCAACTAAAGAATAAAGCTAACAAGCCGTGTTAACGGACCGAGCCTTATATTGAATGTAAAGGACCGTATTTAAAAACTCAACCTATAATACACTGTTTATGTTTTATATCCGAGCTATGGCCGTTTATGGATTAAGAAAATTTGGACTAATTCTTTTCATAGTTATCAAAGTCTTCACAAGATTAAAGTCTTCATAAAATTAAAGTTCACAAAAATAAATAAATAAATTCTTAAACGTAACAAAGTACAATCCAATTAAAGCCAGCAACTTTCAAGATCCCATCAATAGGACCATTAAGTGAATCATCTAATCCTTTTTTAATGATGTGATCGCAATTGAGTTTGAATCTAAACCGTTATATAGTCGATAAGAATGGTCCCTCATTGAAAATATTATTTACGAATTGAAAAAAAAAATGATCAAAAGATTTAGCTGATCGTTTCTTAATTTTAATCTAGTATTTTCATAACCTATAGCGTTTACCAAAGAGTCAATGCATCAAAGGCATGCAAATTATTTGATTCCTCCCGCATGTTAAGCAAAAGTAAGGTTTTATGTATATTATATGCCTGAAAAATTCTTGACAGTCTCATTAATGTACATGGAAACAAAAATCTGTATTATAAATTTGTCAAAAGAAAAAAGATCCACAATATGAAAAAATAAATAAACACTAGTTGGGTGCTCTATTTTCTAACGTGGAGGTAGTCCATTTAGAAAGTATTCGAAAAAGTAATAAAAATTCAACGGTAGATTATCTTTTCCCCCATCAGCTTACAGAATAAATGTTATTAAGAAGGTGGTAAAAATAGCCATAAAAAGTATGATTGTATATTAAATTAATTACTTCAAAATTTAGTTATTAAATTAAAGTTTTTTGCAAAAGTCAAGTCTCATATCTACCCTAAACCTTATAATACATGCACTGTAATTATTACATATCTCAAAATAGAATTAGAAGGTATATCACAAATGAACGAAACTCATAGTATAGGAGAACTAATTATCATACAATGCACAATGATGGGAAATTAGTTTCAATCTTGGTTGTTTATGTTATGGAAAAACAGTTTTGATTCGCTGAGTGGATAAATAACAATGATTTTTAAACAAATGATAATGTATAATTTTTATGAAATTACTTGTGTCATAATTATATGAGTATTTATATGCTATTGATTATCTACGTGGTGTGCTAACATCATTGAAGCTATTCTTGTAAGAATAGATGCATCGGATTACTATGGGGGGTGCTTCATACTACTCGAAAGATGATGACATTGTTTGTAATAGTCAATATGTGCTCTCAATGAATTATGTAGTGGTACTTTTTTGACTTCCTTTTTGGTTATTTGATAAGAAAATTTAAATTAATTAATTTAGTACCTGAACTTTAAAATTGATTAATTTAAAGCTAAAGAATTCTAAAAGAACTTTTCATATACGTCAATAGTATGCCATCAAGTTGTTTTAAGTGTTAAATTGATCAATTTCAAAGTATTTTAGATATTAAATTGATTAGTTTTAAAAATCAAGTACTAAATTAACTAATTTCAAAGTTTAACTTGCTAATTGTATTTTTTTTTTTTTTTCAGAATCTGGATACTATTGATGATATTGGCCCTTTTAAAAATGAAGGCTTGATATTGCTTACGTTTATCAATTAGAAAGTCAAGGTAATCCTTAGGGTGGCAACTCATGTTGATAAGTCAATGTCCGTATTTCATTTCAATTTAAGTTTGTGTTACTGTCAATATTACATTTGATCAGTTATACGTCATAAATAATTAAATTTATTTGGAAATCACGTTTGGCTGTGGGATTTTCCTGCCATATTCAGGTTAGTCATGTTGTGTAATGCCCATTCGTGTTTTGCCTCTGCGGTCGTGCTTGTAAGTCTACGCTTGCATTCGAGATGTAAGTTTGCTAAGGGACACTCGTTATTTGTATTCTATTCATGTTGTTTTGTCCTGTCAGCGTTGAGTATGTTAATATGCTTATGGAATGTTGCTATCAAGGTTGCCAAACTACGTAGAATCTGAACACAAAATTTAAAATATTATATATATGCTCATAACCATTATAAAAAACTTGAAATACGTATTGAAGGTTAAAGAAAATAAGAAAAGTAATTTTATCTTTTTTATAATAACTTCTAATACATAACATAACATAACATGTATAGCAAAAGGGCAAGTAGAATTGAAGCTAAATACTTCCTACAATTTTGTTTTAAAAAAGTTACAAAAACAAAGGAGAATCAAACATTTGAGTTTATCTTAAGTTCTTAATTAATAAATAAAATAAAGTAAAAAAGATTAATAACGTAAGATTTTATTGAGTTTATGTTTACATGAATACTAGATTAAAATCATAAAATTCTACGAATAATCAGTTTTATACACGAGTTAATTCGAAAGTGCTTCTTAAAATAATAAATCCATAGAATCGTTCACATGAAATCGTAATTTTAACAATTATAGTTGCTATTTTATGAAATCTAAGGCTTGTCCGGAGTAAACTGTTTTTTCAGTATAGTGTGCTTTTATTGATTTTTTGGCAATTAGATTCTGTAGGTAACATCAGAGATTTGGAGAAAGGAATGTTGACACGGGAATATTCGGTGTTGGATAACTGCCCAAGTCCATCCCCGTCATCAACCTCGTCAACACCTGCTCTTGCTTTGTCTAACTCTGGCAAGAGAGTGGACCAAGCTGGGAAGAAAAAGGTTTTTTAAACACATAACTGGCCGCCACAATGATACAGAGCTTCACTTGGCTGCTCAACGGGGTGATCTTGTGGCTGTGAAAGAGATTCTTGCTGGTATCAATGCCGAGATAATTGGGACAGTGAGTGATAAGGCTTTTGATGCTAAGGTAGCTGAATTCAGGGCTGCCATGGTGAACAAGGTGAAAGATTTGGGACAGATAGCTTTGTTTACTGCAGCGGAGAAAGGACATTTGGATGTGGTGAGAGAGCTATTGAAGTATTCTAATCATGAGTGCATAACAAAGAGTTATTGATTTTGGTCGTGGATTGAGGTTGTTGAGATACTTTAGAGCATAAGAGTCCTATTAGGAATTTTACTACCAAGAATAAGTGGCATCTCTCTCATTTTTCTTTTTCTTGCAGCCGTCGTGCAGGTACTCTTAAACCATGACGCTGGGCTGAGCAAAACATTTGGCCCCTCAAATTCTACCCCATTAATATATGCAGCATTAAGAGGACTGGTGGGCGCTCTACCGATTGTACCAAACTACAAATTTATAAACCCAAAAAAATCTAATGACCGAGTTAGATAAGTGTACTATCTAATGAAGCATAGATTTTAGCTAGTGTCGCCCTTAAGGATCTTGAAAGTAAGTACTAGTATCACGTCTTAGGAGGTCTCTTAAACATGACAGTTCGTCATACACAATATTAAAACCTAAAAATGACTACCTTAATTACGTAAAAGTTTACTTATCATGCACAAAATATGCTTCACAATAAAATGGTTGCTGAAGAAGTTGCGCAATTTATAGTCGCAATCAAATAAAAGCATGTGTTGGCAAAAAAAAAATCAAATAAAAGCATACAAAGGAACTAACCAAAGCAAACTTAAATCATGATAAATTACATTTCTTAGGGGTGCTCCTCCACTAAATCCACAAAGGTTCCAAAAGTAACCAGGTTCTTAAAGTTACCCAAATAATTCATAATCTTTAATAAAATAAACTAGAAAAATAGACTTTGTGAGAAATCTACTCTTAAGTCTTCTCGTAAATTTCTTCAAAAGCTCCCCATATCTACCTGCATTGCCTTTGGTTTTGCCATCCTAAGATAGAACCACAAGTAGCCTTGAGTGACAACAGGCTTAGTGAGTATATTCCCACAAACCTACCATAAAAACAAGGCAAGCAAGTAGGTAAACAAACATATATTATGCACTCAAACATATGATTACCACATAGTATACATGAGTATCCAGAAAACCGTGTACAGCACAAATTTACGCCCTTCGTAACAAGGGTTGGAAATGCATTTGCAGGTCTCCGTGACCTCTATTGCTAGTCCCTAGGCATCCATCTGGCCATAGCGATCGATCTAACATGGCTCCCTTGTGGGACCATATTCCCGAACGAAGTAGTTCCTCAACAAGGAGTAAGACCCGCATACTCATATGCAGTTTGCAGTTCACCTTATCCTATGTGTAGGAGTAGCAGTCTTCAAATGTGACTCGATAATATGTAACGTGAGACTTATTCTCAGTTTGTATCAACCATGTTAAGTTCATTAAGGGTAATCAAGAAATTTATCACATATTCACAACATATCGAACACAATATCGATATATTTAAACAATCAAATGTTGTTTCGATATGCTTACAAGTCGTTGATCATGCAACATCAATCACAACATAATTCCCATACCTTCCCAAAACAAATCCAGTTTTTATCTTTTCCTATCAACTAGTGCATTACTTTACATACAAAATCAGATAAGTAAGTAGGTAATAAAACTCACTCGGTCGTACTCAAAAGCTTCAATTGAATAGTCCTTCGAAAGCGTGCTTTAAATTCTTCATCACCTAAACAAAAGAAATACTCGCTTAAATTTCTAACTCTATTAATTCTATTCATATCATTTTTCCCAGTTATTAAAGTTCGAACTTAAAACAACCACAATTTACTCATTTTAACTCGGAATTCGCATATGAGTAGTCATTTTCTACCTACTTCAAATAATCTATCCAATTCTAAGGTTATTTTTAACATTGAAGATCATTTAGGTCTCGGAAGCCTTTGTAACACATTGCATACAAAGTTCCAGACGTTGAACTTTTTAATTTTCAAAAATTTTCATTTTGTATGGACTCTCTAAGTTAAGTATAAAATATTTCTATCTTTGGAAATCATATAGTAATAATAATAGTTCACAATACATGCATGATCTTAGTGTTGTTGCTTAAAATAGAATTTTTTATCAAAACAATCTTTATGGAAAGTAAAAATGTTGAACTTTATGAAAAACAACTTTTGGACTTGTAATAAAATCTATTTTCTAAAAATTTTGTTAATATGAAACTTAAAGAGAATCATGGTTTGATATTTAGTTTGAAACTTTGAATTTCCCATACTTATTTCCCAAAACTTTATTTAACAATTTTTTTTTACAAAACATGGATTTTTACTTGTTTATGACGAAAATGCTCTAAGTGGTATTTCGTAGAAAATTCTTTTAAGTCTTGACATTTGAAAAAATTATGTGAATGTCTTGTTATAAATCTTTATTCTTGATGAAAAGGTTTTTCATATATTGAAAATAAGATTTTTAGAAAATGTTTTGCATAATAAAGAATTATCAATATTTATATTCTTAAAAAATTCATTTTAGCATAGCAGCAGCATCGCTTATGATCATATATGTGTATAAACTTAAAAATTTAAAATACGAACACATAACCAAATTCAAATTATGGCAATATATATGAAAACATAAGGATATAATAAATTTGCAAATCATAAAGTTGGTAAATCAAAAACATGTGAGTCTTAGCTTGTTATCAAGACTCCTGCGACTTAAAATAATCCAGTCACCATATGAAGTAAATAAAAACAAGCGTAATGAAATAAAATAAAGTGGAAGTCTTAAACTTTAAATAAGACTCCTCAAGACCTGAAATTTTCCAGTCTCCTTCGGACTTGATTATAGATAAGTCCAGGACTAGAAATTGACTAGTCTTACAAAAGTATGAAATAAATAAATTACTTGAATAAAATTAGTGCATGAAATAAATAAAGTTAGGTTAATGAGAATAAGGCTCTAAGAATATACATACATATATACATACATAAACATATAGGAAAGTTAGATTAGTTAACAATATATGAACAACATGAACATAGCATGAATAGGAACATGATAATAGACATTTGTATGTTGTCCTATGTATTTCCATTCCTAGCTTGAAGCATCATAGGAATTTATTTTGGAAAACAAGTAAAGACGTACACATACATGTCACATACATATAACATAGAGAGTGTTTATAATAATTACCTAAAGGAAGGTAAATGTGTATGAGATAGAGAAGGAGAGTATATGAGAGAAAAGTTAAGAGGAATTTTATTATAGTTTTGTTATATAAATGAGAAGTGTGAAAGAAGTGGAAAGAGAGGTGATAATGATATTTATAGATAAAAATTAGGTGAATTTAAGTATGAAATCAAATGAAAAAGAAAAGAAAAAGTGAGAGAGGGTGTTGGTGTAGGTGCCAATTTTGGTGTAAGAGAGAGAGAGAGAGAAGGTAGAGAAAAGTAAAAAGTAAGTTAAGTAATGTGTAATAAAAAGTTGTATTGGTAATGTAAATGTAAGAGATAGGTATAAGAGCAGTTGTAAGAAAAGGTATAATATAATGAATAGTAGTGAATAGTAAATAAGACAATTAAATTATTGGTAAAGATAAAAATGCGTATATAAAGTTAGATTTGATGTTTTTATGAGCCAATAAATTCTATCTGATATTTTATAGATATCTTAATATATAACTACTATAAATTATTTGTCGAGATATTTTGCTTCGTTTTATGTGTCGAGGATTGGATAGGGAACTAATCCGAAAATGCTCAAAATGATTGAAGTTTTGGTAAAATTGATCGTTTTAGGGCATATACCATATATTCAATTCATAATTCGAGTTTATCCTATTTTTCTAATTTATTCAGTATTTTAGGATTTTAAAAGCTGTCTAATCGAGATTAGGGTTTCTAAGGTTTAAATTTGATCCAACTTGACTTTAAAGTTCCGGTTCCAATATCAAACCTAAGGTATTTACCATAAAATCCAGGGGTTTACAATTAGTATTACCAGTTTTCTACTATTAGCCTAAATATTGATGTGAGATTAATAATTTAACTACTAATTAACTAATGAACTAACTTAGCATAACTTAGAATTAATTAATAATGTTAACAACAATGTTTTAGGTTTATGAATTCAATATATTCATTTCTCTCATATTGAAGGTAATATATATATATATATATATATATTCTTGGGAAAGAAGAAAAGAATCCTATTCTAGGAAAATACTATACAGTCTTCCTATAATTACTCCCTATAAAAAAGCTACTATTTTAATCAGTCAACGACTCTTATATAGAAACAACTCACGTCCTATTTTTACACAGTCAATGACTCTTATGTAGAAATAACTCACATCCATAAATAACGCTGTCATGAAGTGTATTCAATCACAAAACATACCTCTTATCTTGATCCACCATAAACCGTAATTTTCTTATGATAATGGATTGGTTAACAAATTATGTATGCTTTACATCGTAGAAACTCTTAATTAAATCAATTACTCCCTTGAGTTAATTGATTCTTAACCCTACATGAGATAGTGGAGACATCTGTCTCACTAATGTCATATAAGGTTATATTAAAGTTCATGATTCCTATATTAAAGGCTATATCTTTGTGCAAAAAACCAAAATTTCCCTATCTCTAGGTGAAATATGCAATCTCTCTATTCATAAGGATCTATCCTATTAGATAAAATCTCTTTCAATCTAATAAGAATGAGACATGCAATTAATTTTGCATATAAATCAATCATAAGATAATAGAATCACATCAATTGATATAAAGGCATAAACTTTTTATTAATCAATAAACAATTTAATCGCATGGTTTAGGATTTCACAAGATGCAAGGTATATAAACATACTCTTCCATGGAGTTTACAATAAGAGGAAGAAATCTAGAGGAATAAGAGGTAATCATGATGTAAAGGATAAAACCCTTATAAACGTTTTGTGATCTCCAACAATACTCCAGCAATTTCTCTCTTGAAGTGCGTGGTTTTCTTCTCTCCTAAGGCTCATGAATAATTTCCCTGATTTTTTTTTATATGAAAACAAGATGGTTATTTATAGTTTATAGTGAAAACAGGGCTGCACAACCTATTTGCACGGCCATTCCTGCGGCCAAACTAAACTAAGAATCCACCGACATTAGGATTTTACAATGTGCACAACCTTTCTTGCATGGTTGAGATTGAGGCTAGGTAGAGATCAGTTCTTCAACTTTCATGTCTTTCTCCTCTTTCCTAGCTTCTACATGGTCGTGCTTGAGCAAGGGTACAAAGCTACTTGCTCACTAGTTTATTCCATGCCTTCTTCCTTGATTGTGCTAAAGGATGGGTAGAAAATTGAAAGCCCACTGGTTTATTTCTTGCCTCCAGTATGACCATGCACAAGGTGGTGTATGTGCCAAATTTAGCTTAGAACCAAAACTTTATCAAATTTGCCTCGATTTCACTCAAAGCATTACAAAACTTCCAAATATGTTCTTTAAGCTTTGAAATGAATATTTCACAAATAAGTATCATTTTTTTAATTAAATCACAAGAAGTACATAATAGATATCTCCAAATAAGCACTAAAAATAAAGGCTTACTTATTAAGGACACAAAATGGCTGTTAATGAACTTCTCACAAAGGATTCCAACTTGATAGAAAATTCAAGGACAAATGGGGAAAATGCATTGCATTGGCTACTCAACAAGGTGATGTGGAGATTGTAAAGTCACTGTTGGAGAAAGAACCCCAATTGGCATAGAGGATTGATAAAAAAAGGCAGACTGCTTTGCACAAGGCTGTTAAAGGTCAAAGCTATGAATTTGTAATATTATTAATTGAAGTAGATGCAGCTCTTCTCATGCTCCTTGACTTGTTAGGCAACATAGCATTGCACACTACCATAGAAAGAATAGATATGAGGTGATTCTTGGCCATATTGTACAAATTCTTTACTAACAAAATGCAAGAGAATCCTTTAGGTGGTTAATTACTTGGTTTTACGTTTACAAATAGTGAAGAAGTTACTAATCCACCTTAAAGTGAATGTTAGTGCATTAAATCGAGACAAGAAAGCTGCTCTCGACATCACAGAAGAACTTAGCTCCAAGGAGATAAGAGATTGTCTATTGCACAAAGGTGTTGTGAATGGTAAGGCATTTGAGAGAATGCTACGAAGACGCATCAACAATACAAGTTTAGCAAGCAAAGCCACCATACTCATTGCCCAAATCACCTTTACAACCATTTTCACCATTCTAAGGAATGACCATGGCAATAATTCCCTCTTTACGAGTGACATGTCCATAAAATTACTAGTAATCTTCAACTTTATAGCATTCTTTGCATCATTAGTTGTCATAGTATTTCAGATTAAATGAAGCAAAAGGGTGCAAGAAGGAGTAGTACTTGTAGCTATGACAAACATCACTGCCATATTGATATTGTTGGCATCAATATGCATATCGGTTGTATTGATCACGACGTATATGGTAGTTGGCAGGCACTTTGATAGTTTTACAGTTATGATTACAGTCACTAGCAGGGTCATACTTATCTGTTCCCTTTGTATCAAAACTTATTATGAGATGAAATAAAGGAGAATTGAGTTGATCAGGAATAAAGTAAAATGAACAAGGATTTCATTCGAATGGAGGGAATTATTGTTAGTACTACAGAGGACATACTTTTTGGTAATATTAGGTAATTATGTACTAAGAAAGCATATTTTTTACCTTAACTATCACGCCCCGAGGGTACCTTAGTAGAAGTAAACAAGTCACACTTGAATGCTATCACTAGATTACCTTTGGAGAGTGACATATTTTTTAAATAACAGGAAATTTTAATTGCTTAGATAAGTATGGATAAATACATGCAAGATATAAATTAGTAAATAACCGTCATCTCAATCATGGAGTATCATAAATTATTACAAACCATGTAATCTTTTTGTAATTCTCCACATACATAACTGACAAGATAATACTGGCTAATCTATTCTAGCAAAATATAAACCATTTATCCCAAATAGAACCATAGGCTTCCAGCTTTTAAACCCTTACCGGAGCCATATTTGTGGAAGTAACTAACCAAGGTTAAAGCAAAAACCTGAAAAGACTGTTGGAGTATAAGCAAAACCACAGCTCAGTGAATAACCAGACATATTACACATCAGTAAGTTATTAATAATTATATGTGATGCAATCACTCAAACATATGCTCAGATACAAGCTTGGATAATCTAGAATCTAAACAGGAAAAAGATTCATGCTCTCTTTTAGGATTGAGGAACATTTACTTTATGACTCACCTGCCCAGGAGAGACTAAGTTTATAGGAAAATTAATGATTTCTCGTCTTAGGGTTATCACTTTTAACTTAATAACTATTTTAACTTACCATTTTCTATATCAATCCTTAGAAAACTCCCTACATATTAATCATTTTAAAGCCATACTACGAGTGGCGTTCTTTGTTGTCACTTTATTCCCATAGAACCAACGAAACAAAAAAAAACCTTCAAAGAACTAACACTTTAGAAAAACCAAGCATTAACAGAGAATCGAAATATTAATACGTAGCAGGCTATCACCTTTCTGTATATGCAATAATGCAGTTCGTGTATACATAAATATTTTGATTACAAGTCAATAATTCTTAATCAGACTTAGGGTGCTCAATCATTATATACATAGCATATGACATGCTTACCACAGTCATCAAACTTCTTTATTATCACTTTCATTATCATAGATTGACAATCATGCAATCTAGATCACCATATTTCAAATATAACACCAAAACAATCATATTATTATCTTTGCATTACATATTCAACCAATTACAAGCACAAACAGTATAATATAATTGAGTTAATCACCTGCTCATAGTGACTAATTGTAGTAATCAGCTGGAAGGTCTTCTACAATATCAAAGTCACCTATTGAGATGAATGAAATATTCATCAATAAAACATAGATTATATAACTAAACTCCTATAAGTGTCCAGTGTCCTATATTGATATTTAGCTCGGTTTCTATTACTTATTTTAGTCTCTTAATGGTCTTATAATAACAATTATTATTTAACATTTATTTTCATTTTGCTTGTCTTGATCTTGCTTGATATTTATATGCATTTATTTGATATTCGAAAAATTAATATTTAATAATGCTTATGTTTTTATAGTTATCATCACTACTTTTATATTATTCTCTATTTGACCTATTATAGTAACTCATATCCGTTTACTATTGTTTAGGGTCGTCGTGTTTCTCTAGATCTATTTCATATAATTAATTTGTTATTTTTAGAAGTCACATTAGTCATAAATTTAGCCTGTTTTAATTTCCATTCTTATCTATTTATCTATATAAAACCATTATTGATATATGTATATATAAGATATGTTTATTATTGTTTATATATATATATATATTATGTTCGTATAATACAGACTTCACGCAAGAAATACATGTGTGTATGCTGGCTCCAACACCACCGGCGTTGCAACCCAAATGCCGGCGTTCTTAGGTTTTACATGTTATTTTGTATCCGGGTACGCTAGCTTGTAGGCTGCCAACTTTACCTTGTACACCAGCTTTTACGTTACCGGCGTATAATTCCAGTTAGCCGACATTCGTTCATTTTACGCAAAAATGAGTTTTACGTAGTTTTTGTTCCAATGTAAGCTATCTCAACACCACCGGCCTACCCTTGTATGCCACCGGCATTGAACATATACACTACCGGCGTAGGGGCAATGTTGACACTGCTCATCTTCTTCTCCGATTTTCTTTCATTTGAAATTTATTTTTCTTTTAATATATATGTATTATATAAGTGTTAATGTTTCTTCTAAGTGTTTCTCTAAATTCTATATATATTATGCGTGATATATTAGTACATATTACTTCATGAAATCATCATTCAAGCTAGTTTCTAACCTCAACATATAACATACTATGTATAAAGGATGTTATGGTAGGATTTACCTAGTTTGAGCAGATTGGAAGGTGATAAACTCTCCTCTTGAGCTAGATTTGACCCTAGGGTTAACAATAACATGGTTTAAGCTAATGTTCAAGATATAAATTAACCTTAAACGAATTTACCTACTTACCTTTGTTCCTTTCTAAGCTTTGGTTTGAGCTTTAATGGAGTTGTGTTTGTTATGTGTTTTGTGGATTTTAATGGACGAATTTGGCTGTAGTTTAAAGGGTTTGATGGATGCCAAGGTTATGATTTTTGTGAGTTATTGGCTTTGTCTTTAGTTCATTAAGAGTTGCATATATATATATAGATGAAGAAGAGAGAGGCAGCTACTACTTGGGTCTACATGAACAATTTTCCACCAAATTTTGGCCTTGTTTGCATGTATCCTTCTTGCATTAATTGATTTGCTGATTTGGTTCATTATTATTGGTTTATTGTGTGCTTTCCTCAACCTTTTGTGTTACTTGTTAAGCTTGTTTTCGACTGGGGAAAATTGGAGGATTTTCAAGCACAAGTTAGACACAATTTTGTACCGAATTTGTGCAAAAATTATCATAATAATATTTAATTAATTGATTAAATTAGTTTTAGAATAGTTTATCAAGCTAATCGCGTACAAATATATTATTTATTTTGAAAGTTTTCATCCATTATCTGCGTACAAAGGAGCTCCAAAATCTTAAGAAGAAATGAAGAACGCGTAGATGAAAATAAAAAAAAAAATGTAAGGAAGATAGGATATAAAGAACTACAAAAATAAAGAGAAGATGATGAATTTATAACCAACAACCGTGTAAGGAGTGGGCAAAAATATGAACTTGTGCAAAAGGTTAATTTTGCGGGTCCAAATAGCACGTATGATAAATATTTATTCGATGAAAATTTTAGATGAAAATTCGCATATTATCAATATTAAATATTATGAATACTAAGGTATATATAAATCTTTGGTTTAAAACTTTTACTTTTCAACTTTTATACCTACTATCGTAAATTATATTTTATCTATTTAAAAGTTTTGTTTTAAGGTTCAAAACCATAAACGGACCAATACTACTTATAGTTTCAATCTAGAGTCTCAGTTGGATTCAAAATCAGCTCTCTATTTTCTATTTTATATTTCTATCTGCTTTTATTTATATTTATACAAAAAATCTTGAGATTTACATTAACAGTTCATTTACTTCGCTGAATGAATAAAACTATAGTAGAATTACTATTACTGAGAATGAAATAGAGTTATAATAAGATCTTCATTTATAAATTTTTTATTTGAATAAAATTATTTAGGAAAAAAATAATTTCAATATTGAATTGTCATTCTTGTAAGGTTGAGTAAAGAATTGCCACTCAATGTTTTTTATAGCAAAGATTCCATTATTATGGTAAACTAGATGTTGTTATAGCTCTGCTTAAGGAATTGAACTGTAATAGAGTTACTATTACAGTAAAATGAATAGGTCATAAATGTTTACTAATGTTAGTGAAGATCATTTTATGTCATGTTTTTTGAGAAAGGTGGTGCACTTGAATCTTGATATTCTTGTCACACCTGATCTACGGACACTAGGTGATAATCTTGGGATCTGTGAACCCAAACTTGCATCAACAGACAGAAGGTTTTGTTCATGGACCAACCGGGTAACCATAAACATCTATTCAGACTATATAAAAGGAAAAATAAAGTTATCAAAGTTTCATTTACAAAGTTCCTTAGCATAACCTATTTTATGAGAAAAAATTGATTAGATTGAATATGAAAAATTTCTCAGCATGACATATTCGATTGAGATGGTTCAAGGCCATAAGAAAGAAGCAATATAAGGTTCAGATGCAAATGCGATTCTTTTTATAATTTTAATTAAGTAAAAAAGGAACAACTCTTACCAGATTGGTTGCTTAACCCGCCAACTTACTTGGAATGAGTCAAGTAAAATTTCTAGCCAGCATAACCTGTGTATTAAGTATTAAAGTAAAGTAGAACTAGACAAGATGGGTGCCCCACTTGGAAAATTCTACCTACGCATTATTGCCTTATTGGAGACGGGGGCCCAAAATTGCAATTTCTATGTTCGCATTGAAAAGGGAAAATGCAATATGCTTTTCACATGTTGCTTTACCTTTCGGAGCAATTGCATTGTTGACCTTAATGAAAGACTTTCTTATCTTATTTGTATTGTGAATAAAATTATTTTTTTAATATCATAAAATAAGTACCTCTTTGGAGCCTTAGTCAAGAAAAGAAAATAGAGATTGAGGCATATCAGTTTTTAATACAGTACAAACTAAGTAAGAATTTCGGTCGATGGATAGATTCAGTATGGAATCTGGTGGTGCAAATAATACTCCCTTATTCGTCTTGTTTCGTTGGTTAGTTTTTTGTCATTTTGGTATTTTTTTATCATTCTTAATAGATTATATGTGAAGGAACATATACAAATAAAAAAAAATGAATATTTTTACTTATAAATTGATCAGATATAGATCACATAAATATAAGATACAATTATAGATAAGATATAAATAAATAAAAAAAAATTAGACAATCCATTCAAATATCTCATTTATATACATAGTTTCCTAAATGATCAACAACCAAATTTGTTTCTCTAGGCACAGCAAAAAGAGTTCACTAATTAAATTTTTCTCTACAAACATAGACCGTAGGCATATATCTTTTTTAAAAACAATGAATTTACGACCTAACTATAGCTTTTGGGGTTTGTTCAACCATAGCTTTTGCGTCCATGGACCATCGTGCTTACTAATTTCTCTTAGAATACTATCATATTAATCTTAAATTGTTGATTCTGTACAAGTTAATTGAAAAATATATACATCACATGTTCACTTGACATATAATCATGATCCAACATGTAAGGACAAAATCCAATCCCCATAAGATTTTTTCTCGAATGCTTTAGGAATTAGGTGTCGAAAAAATTTTTTGTGTATTGTATTATTACCGAAAAATGTCCTTTTTTCAGTGTACATATGGTCACGATTCGGATAGGTTTTAGAACCGGATCCAAATCACCAGTCGATGATTCTCATTTTTATGAAATCGAAACCAGACTTACCAGATTCGGGCTGGTTTATGGGCGGTTCTACCGGGTCTGCTATCATTCAGTAACTTTTTTTTTTCACGTGTCTGCTATTGTTCATTGCACTATTGATTATTAGCCACCATTGCTTCGTGACTATGCGTGTCGTCTTTGGTTTTTCTTTTGCATGAATTCGTAGGACAGGGCTCCAGTTGTCTCATCATGAGTTAAAAGGATACAAATTCGGCTGATTTTTATTCAACTTGTGTTATATGTTTTTTCTTTGTTTTTTTCTTTTTAAATTTTGCTGATATTTGCACCAAGTTGGAACCATTGGATATGCGGGTCGACCTGTGGTTCCTCTTCAACGGGTCCAATACTCGGCAAGACCGTTGGTTTTTAACGGCAACTTACTAAGACCTGCTAAGCCTCGACTAGCTAGTTGTATGATGGGTCTTTGTCATCACTAGCGGGCCAGTTCCTGGGTAGAAAACCGGGGAGATTGTCCAAGTCGGATCGCAGTTCAAACTTGGCTCGTGTCTAGTTTAGAAAATAAAATACTAAGTCCTCCTTGAGTTAACTACCATGATACTTAAATGTAAAGATAAAAAAGATAGGGTGATTACTGGTTAGTAAGAAAATTATAGTAAATTAAATTATGAAATGCTAACTCTTTTCTAAACCAAATTTCTTTATTTTTTGTGCATTTCCCTTCTCTATCACTGGGTTTGGAAAAAAAAAAAAATCTAATGAAACCTAATGAAATGCCGGGGAATAGGATGAATGTGTATAAAGAAAATAAAGGGAAATTTAAGTTATTTATCTTTTACTTGAAAAATACGATGAAATGAAGAGAAATGAAAAGAAATCACTTAATATGACTAAAATACTCTGAAAATGAAAAGAAAAAAATCATCATTGGATATTAAGTAATCTTATTATTGTGTTTCTTTTCATTTCCTTCTATTTCCATTTTTTATATCCAAACACATAAAAAAACTTCTTATTTCATCTTGCTTCATTTCTTTTCATTTCATATCTTTTCATTGGTTTCTGCAATTTCCATATTTCAAAGTTTGTCAAACCCAATGTAAAACTATGTACAACCCATTCACTTCATTCACTAAATAAGATTGTTAAAAATTTTTGTTATTGAGAAATGAAATAGAACTATAATAAAATTTTTTTATTAATTTTTTATTTAAATTAAAGTATTTTTTAGAAACGACAATGTCAACATTAAATTGTCATTCAAAAGTTTGAAAAAGGAATAATTATGTAATAATTTTTGTAATAGGGATTTGCTATTATTACAGTAAACTAAACTCATAATAATCATTTATAATGAATAAAATTATAATTAATTGCAATTACAGAACGGGCTGGAAGTGTTTTGGTTTCAACATTTGTATTTATTTTGTCCACTTCCTAATGTTAAACTTTTCATCACCATCATGAGCCACATAACTAATATATATTTATATATCAATACCATTTGTGATATTTTCATTCTATACATGCATGCCAAGTACGTGGATGGGTAATATATGAAACTTTTTATGATTAAGGTACCGTCCTATTAATTATTTGGCTATTAAAAAATTTGAAAGCATCATAAAATTATTTTCCGTACCATTTTATGATTAAGGTACCGTTCTATTAATTATTTGGCTATTAAAAAATTTGAAAGCATCATAAAATTATTTTCCGTACCATAATATTAATTTTCTGGATTTCGAAATAGTTGTCTGCATTATCTAATTTTCCACAACCCGCGCGCTACACCCGCCCCCCCCCCCCCCCCCAAACACAGAAAGGCATTGCCAGACTCTTAGGCTCGGTGTTTCTGAGGAGTCTTTTCCTCTGCTGCGATCTCTTAACTAAGCTCTCTTAAGTTTTTCTCTACCTTGAAGTAACTCTTCACTGATTCTTCTCTGTTTTCTCTTTCTCCAAGCAGTGACACCCATGGCTTCACCTATCGAATCAGGTAACGCATTTCCATACTCTTGGGTCAGACTTCACCACCATCACTATGTTTTGGCAACAAATACTGAGGATGAAATGAGTGCAAAGATGTGAAAATGAAAGAGAAAAAAAATCATAAAATAAAATGGGAATTTGGATATGTTGGAGGGATTACTCGGATAGTACTCATACTAGAACCTTAATTTGGCTGTCTAGTTTTCAAAAACATGCCAAGCAGTACTAGGACGGATGCCTTGCTTAAAAGTTCTCGTGTTATTACCTTTATTTGTTTTTGTTTATTCTCTTAGAAATTATTAGCATTTTAATTTTGTAGTTTGACTCTAATGTATAAATTTAAATCTTTCCGTTCCATTTGGAACTATGGTTTGCACTTACTTTTGCTGGAAAAAGGATGTTGCTAAAGGGTAAAGCATAGACTTGTAACTTTGTTAATGGAACATCATCATGAAATCATCTCAATGCCAGGGACTGGCATATCTTTATTCCTTCTCAATGTTAGTATCTGTAGCATTCTTGGTCAAAGAAAGACAGTACATTATATCTATAAGTTCGAGCTTTTAAATGAGATAGTTGTGTTACTATCCTCTAACACGGTATCAAAGCAGCAGGATAAGCCATATAATAAATATATCCGTTCAAAAAGTCAGTGTTTGTTGCATGTATTAGCTGTAGAGTTGCTGCTACAATTATTTAAGTACAGAATATCATCAAACAAACTATAACTAATGTAATGATTGATTCCCTGTTTTACCATCTTAATTAGTTCATACTTATATATGCATAACTTAATATTTGAAACGAGCACATGACCACTAACAAGATCAACCGGGTAAAAGTTGATAGGGTAGAAATTTCAGTGATGCGTTGCTAGCACCCGTTTACACCCCTAAGCCGGCAAGACCTCTATTTCTAACATCGACCTACCTAAACCTACTAGACCTTGACTAGTCATACGATGGGCCTTTATCGTCACTGGTGGGCCAATTCCTGGGTGGGCAACCGATATAGATTGCTTGGGTTGGGTTGCGGTTCAGAGCAGGCTCGTGTTTAAAAACTCTTTTAAGTGTTTTAGAAAATAAAATACTAAATTCTCCTTGACTATCTGATAATTAATGTAAAGATAAAAAAAATAAGGTGGAAACTGATTAGTAAGAAAATTATAGCATATTACAGTATAAAATGCTAACTCTTTTTTAAACCAATTTTCTTAATTTTTTGTGCATTTCCCATCTCTAACACTAGGTTTGGAACAGAGAGAAATCTATTGAAATCTAATAAAATGAGGGGAAAACAGGATGAATGTGTATGTTTGGATTGTTTTAGTAAAGTGAAAAAGTGATGAATTCAAAGGAATTAAAGAGAAATTTAAGTTCTTTATCTTTCACTCCAAAAGTGGGATGAAATGAAGTGAGATGGAAAGAAATCACTTAAAATGACTAAAATACCCTCGAAAAGAAAAAAATCATCATTGGATATTTAAGTAATTTTATTATTTTGTTTCTTTTCGTTTCCTTCCATTTTCATTTTCTATATCCAAACACAAAAACACTTCTTCTCATTTGATCTTCCTTTGATTCTTTTCATTGGATTTCTGCCGTTTTCATTTTTTAAAGTTTGCCAAACATAGTGAATAAGACTGTAATGAAATTTTTGTTATTGAGAAATAGAATAGAGCTATAAAAAAAATTTATTAATTTTATTATTTAAATTTGAGTATTTTGGAGAAAATACAATACCAATATTGGATTGTCATTCATAGGTTTAAAAAATTAATGGCTTTTTAATATTTTTTGTAATATGGATTTCTTATAAAATCATTATTTGGGTGAATTGAACGCGATAATAATTATTCATAAAAAAATAAAACTGTAATATAATTACAATCAAATAAAATAAATAGATAGAATTATTTTATCCTTTTTCTAAAATTAAACTTTTCACCACTATCATGAGTCACATAACTAATATATATTTATATATCAATATCATTCGTAATATTTTCATTCTATACATGCATGCTAAGATTAAGGCACCGTCCTATTAATTATTTGACTATTAAAAATTTTTATAGCATCATAAAATTATTTTCTGTACCATAATGTTAACTTTCGGGATTTCGAAATAGTTTTGTCTGCAATATCTAATTTTCCACGACCCCCGCCAACCCCACAACACCACCCACACCCCACACCCCACACCCACCACCGCCCGCCCGCCGGCCCGGGGGGTGGAGGGGCCCGGGCACCGACCAGCGCTCAGAAGGCATTGTCAGGCTCTTAGGCTAGGTGTTTCTGATGAGTCTTTTCCTGTCATCTTTTAACTAAGCTCTCTTACTTCTTTCTCTACCTTGCAGTAACTCTTCACTGATTCTTCTCTGTTTTCTCTTTCTCCAAGCAGCGATACCCATGGCTTCACCTACCGAATCAGGTAACGCATTTCCATACTCTTGGATCAGACTTCACCACCATCACTATGTTTGGCAACAAACACTGAGGAAGAAATGGGTGCAAAGATGTG
Source organism: Combretum micranthum (assembly GCA_024138025.1). Lineage (NCBI taxonomy): Eukaryota > Viridiplantae > Streptophyta > Magnoliopsida > Myrtales > Combretaceae > Combretum > Combretum micranthum. The sequence continues at coordinate 49,660 of JAMXBD010003078.1, read as the reverse complement.
AAAATGAAAGCGAAAAAAATAATAAAATAAAATGGGAATTTGGATGCGTTGGAAGGATTACTCGGATAGTACTCATACTAGAACCTTAATTTGGCTGTCTAGTTTTCAAAAACATGCCAAGCAATACTAGGATGGATGCCTTGCTTAAAAGTTCTCGTGTTATAACCTTTATTTGTTTCTGTTTATTCTCTTAGAAATTATTAGCATTTTAATTTTCTAGTTTGACTCTAATGTATAAATTGAAATCTTTCCGGTCCATTTGGAACTATGGTTTGCACTTTACTTTTGCTGGAAAAAGGAAACTGCTAAAGGGTAAAGCATAGACTTGTAACTTTGTTAATGGAACATCATCATGAAATCATCTCAATGCCTGGGACTGGCATTATTCTATTATTCCTTCTCAATGTTAGTGTTTGTAGCATTCTTGGTCAAAGAAAGACGGTACATTATATCTATAAGTGCGAGCTTTTATATAAGATAATTGTGGTACTATCCTCTAACATGGTATCAAAGGATAAGCCATCTAATAAATGTATCCTTTCTAAAAGTCAGTGTTCGTTGCATGTATTAGCTGCAGAATTGCTGCTACAGTTATTTGAGTGCTGGATACCATCAAACAAACTATAACTAATTTAATGATTGATTCTCCATTTTTACCATCTTAATTAGTTCATACTTATATATGCATGACTTGATATTTGAAACGAGCATGTGACTACTAGCAAGATCAACCGGGTAAAAGTTGATAGGGTAGAAATTAAAGTCCTAGCCCATCAAGTGATATAAAGTGTTGAGTGATAAATATAACAACTCACACCATATATATAAGTTTAATTTTTAAGATAAGATAGTCATGGTGTTAACCTGAACAAATAATGCTCTCAATACTCCTAGGTTAGATACAAGAAAATCTTTTTAGTTTCAGCTTCATTTACCTGAAAATCGCTTGTTTCTTGGATGATTATTGCTGCTTATGCTGAAAGGGGTGTAGTCATGGCTTGTGATTTTGTTGATTAATTGGCAATTGGCTTTTGTAGTAATTGACATCGTGGAAATGGGAATGACGACTGGCAGCAATGATGACAAGAATCTTCACGATGCTGCTGAGCGAGGAGATCTTGCTGCTGTGGAACAGATTCTTGCTGATATTGGTTCAAGCAATGAGGTTTCTGATGCTGAGGTGCCTGATTCCAGGGATCGAATGTTGTCTAAGAAGAACCAATTTGGAGAGACAGCATTACATATTGCAGCAAAAAAAGGGTTTTTGGATATCGTGAAGGAATTGTTGAAGTATCCTAACCAAAACTGCCTAAAACTAAAGAATGAGCAGGGACACGATGCACTTTTTCTAGCTGCAACTCAAGGACATCATGGTATACTTGTTTATCTGCTGTATGCTTTGTTAAGGTTCTTATTAATCTTAGATTTTTTCCACTGTCTGAAATTAATAATCACCTGATCAAAAAGTATGACCGTATTAGATATGAATGTGCTTTTATATTAATTGTTTAACATTTTCATGTACCAATTAATTAAACATAAGCAAAACATGAACCTGGACATTTGAACTTAAGGTCCCATTCTCTGATGACATGATAAATGTAAAATTCATAACCACTCTAGTAAAAAATTTTAAGCTTAATAAATATGTTGTAGTTTTGTGTTTTAGTTGAACTTCACAAGTAACATCCCTTTCATTTTTTCTCCACTCTCAAAGCCATTGTGCAGGAGCTTTTAAAGGATGAGTATCTACAAAACTGGGTAACCAACTCTTCGATTACTGCTGCTTTAGCATCTGCAGCTGGACAAGGACTTATAGAAGTTGTCAATGCACTTCTTGCAACGGACTATGCATGGGGGTTGAGCAACTACAGCGATGTGATAAGTGCATTGCATTTGGCTGCTCGGAATGGTCATATTAAGATTGTAAAAGCTCTTTTGAGGGATCGTCCAGGGTTCGAAGGGAAGACCGACAAAAAAGGGCGGACTGCATTGCACATGGCGGTCAAAGGTGTCAACCATGAACTAGTGAAACATTTGATTAGGCGAAATAAAGACCTTCTCATGCTTACTGACAAGAAGGGCAACACCGCATTGCACACCGCCACCAAAAAGAAGCGACATGAGGTAGTTCGTGGCCATGCTGTGAAAAATTCTCTATTCACAGAACGCAAGAGAATCCTTCAGGTTATAGGATATTTTTCTTTTACTTTTGCAGATAGTGAAGGAGTTACTGAACCACTCTGAAGTTAAAGTTAATGCATTGAATCGAAACAATAAAACTGCTCTTGACCTAGTAGAGGGCCATCCAGATTCCAAGGAGATAGAAAACCTTCTATTGCTCAATGGTGCTAAATATTCTCCACGTAAAGTGCATTTAGCTACAACACCACGAGAAGATGGCATCAAGACAAGTTCAGCAAATAAGGCTGCCATGGTCATTGTTCAAATCGCCTTTGCAGCCATTTTCACTCTTCCTATAGGGAATGACCGCGGTGGCATTTCTCTTTTCACTGGTGACATGTCAATAAAAATATTAGTAATCTTCAACTCTGTAGCATTCTTCTCATCCCTGGCTGTCATAGTAATTCAGATCAACACGAGCAAAGGTGAGCAAGAAGCAGAAATACTTGCAGCAGTGGCAGACATCACTGCCAAATTGATATGGTTGGCATCAGCATGCATCTCTGTTGTGTTCATGACTGCGATGTATATAGTGGTTGGTAGGCACTTCGAGGAATTGACAATTTTGATTGCAGTCTCTGGTGGGGTTATACTCATTGGTTCCATCTGTATCAAGGCTTATTATGAGATGAAATTAAAGAGCATCAAGTTGATTCAGAAAAAGGTAATATGAACAAGAACATTATTCGAATCGAAAAATTTATTGTCAATCTTACGGAGGACATGCATTTTAGTTTTATTAAGCAACTATAGTGCTAAGACAGCATAGTTTGTTTGGTTTTGGCTGTAAATGTGGCCAAATGTGTTATATCCCTTGTGTGCGGTTCATGTATGTGGCAAAAGTGTAGAATAAAGGAATATCATGTCTGGTAACGCAGTATCTTGTGTCCTAGTTATGGTGTTCAGTCATGTACAATATTGTAATGTGTTGTGTGACATGTGTCCTGATTTGATATGTGCAATATGCATATTTTGAATCAGAGGTGAGCTATTTGGGCTGTTATATGTGGTAGTTGTCTCCACAATTATTTGAATTTAAAATGTGGGAAGTTATGTGACAGTTGTCTATGAGAATAGTTACAAAACTGTCACTTATGTTTGTATTTAAATGGTAGAAATGCAATTAGAAAAATAAGTCCTATTTTGTAGAAAAAACTTCAGATTTTATAACTAAAGAGATACAGGGTTCTCTCTATAATTGAAACCTAAATAAAGATCTTAGGATTCTCTCTTTAATTAAGTCCTAGCAAGATATCTTCGGGTTTTCTCTATAATGTAGCCCAAAAAAAATCAGTTTTAACTGATCATGTAACAAAATGTTAGTAACTACAGCTTTATGTATTCTATTACCATTTGAAAGAGATGGTGCATTTAAATTGTAATTTTTTCTAGAACACTTGTTCTACCAAAAGAAAAAAAAAAAAAAAAAAAAAAACAGGAGAGAATCTTGCAATTCCAAAATAAATAGGGTTAATCTATGGTCATTTCAATGAGACCATCCGGTTTATCATCACACATTTTAAATCTCCATTTCCATTAACTTCTAACCATCTCAATAGTCAGACAATGTACCACACAATTCTATGAACAAATCTATAGAAACCTAATTATTATGAATAGACAAAAGGTTGAGCTCAGTCAATATGGACCAATTGTGCTTGTTGTTCTATCTCCAATGCCGTATTCCCCAACAAAGATAATAAGATGGGGCTTATGTGGAAGCATGGTACTTTGAAGATCATTGCTATCTTCACAAACATACTAACATAGAGCATTTCACAAGATCATTACTATTCTTATTATTTTAAGATGAATTTTTTGTTGAACTAAAACTTAGTACGATATGAGAGTTACAGTATTAGAACCGGAAATCATGAGTTGGAACTTCTATGCCATCAATTTACCGTCATTTAACTAAGAATTACTTTTGATAAGCTTCAATCAAAGTCTTAGCTGACAAGTTAAGGAAGTATAAAGTAATATATGTAAAAGCCAACACTGTATTGACAGGCTTAGCTATAAATCGATCGATATACAAAGATTCATGTGGTTATAATAATGGGGGCAGCTCATGGTGACTGATGCCATTTTTTAGCTGCTAAGCTTGGGAGCGTAAAGATAGTAACAGCATTGCTTCTTGAAGATCCAGCATTGGGACATGGAACTAGCTTGAAGAAACGGCAGAATGCATTGCATATTGCCATCAAATTGATCTGAACCTGTGACGTTGTGAGATTGTTGGCTGAGGCAGATGCAGATGTACTTCTGCTGCCTGACCAGTTGGGAAACATTGTATTGCACACTGCCGCAAGGAAGTAGCAGATTTGAGAAAACTAGTTTCAAGATCATACATTATTCTTCAACCTGGGACTGTCTAATATGCCATGGATATCCAGTATAGGACAGATCTGAGTGCACAGTTTTCCTTTGGAAATGATCTCATAACAAAAGTTATATACCAACCAAGCAGGCATGACTCGTAACATCGGGCATATGCCAAAAAGGAGGCAGAGGATGGCTTTATATGGGTGAACCCGTTACTCATACTTAAGCACTCCAATCAGAGGATTTTGCCCAAGAGTTCTAACTTCTAACTAAAGGATAAGGCTAACAAGTGGTGTTAACGGGCCGTGTCTTATATTTTATATAAATGGACTGTATTTAAAAATTCAAACCTATAATAGTCTTTTTGTATCCCAGTTAAGCCCTTTAGAATAATTCTCTACATGGTTATCAAAGTCTCCATAAAAATTGACGTTTAGGGAAAAAAAAAAAACCTTAAAGATAACAAAGCAGAATCCCACTAAAGTCCTTCTGTAATCCTTCTGTAGTCCTTCTATAGTCTAGTCAACAATACCATCCAATCCACTGCTATTGGTTTTGAATTTATATGCCAGTCACATTATTGCATTATATTGAATTTTAGCCTTATTGGATATTAATGCCAATAGCTTAAATTTAAGGGAAAGTTACATCTACTAACCTTGTGAAACTTTTTAAAAAATACAGACACTCCCCTTTTTGAAAATGCTAGAAAACATGAGATGTAGGTTTAGACATTAAGTCCACATGGTAATAAAATAAAGTATTTATTAATTTACATATCACTTTAAACTTAATCAACAAGTATGAAAATAGAAAAAAAAACAAGTTATTAAAATATATAAAAAAAATAAAACTAAACCGACAAATATATATATAAATCGTTCGCAACCCAAAAATAGAGATCAATGGTGGAATTGAATTAATTCTTATTTTTACACATATAACATCTATGTTCCTTTACATGTTGTGATTATTCTTGATGTTAATTTTTTTTCATAAGTTATGAAAATAGGAAAATTAAGCAAAAAAAGACGACGACGACAACAATAGACTTTTTTTAATTAGTAGCAAACATTTAGTGTTTTTGTTTTATCTAAATAATATCATTTCACTATCTTTATTTCAAATTAATAAGTTTAAAATATAATGGAAATAGATAAGTATTTATTTTGTTGCCATGTCAATATAATATTTCCATATCATATGTCATTCAATCAAATTTTGTTGAGCCTACCAAAAGTAGAGGAGAAATTAGACGTTCGTGTTTTTTCAAAAGTTTATAAGAATAGTCGATGTAATTTTTCCTAAATTTAAACATCATTTGTTGCTGTTAATTTTATGAGAGTGTCTGTTGAAGATCCCTCACTGAATATATTGTTTACTAATATAAAAGATTACAATGATGAAAAGATTTAGCTGATCGTTTCTTAGTTTTCTTGTAGTATTTTCATAATCATGCAAATTAAGTGAAAGTAAGGTCTTATGTATATTATATGCCTGCAAAATTCATGATAAACTGACAGTCTCATGAATGTATAAGGAAAGAAAATCTGTAGCACAAATTTGTTAAAAGAAAATAGATCTAATTATGAAAAGAATAAATAAATGTTAGAGAAAAATATTAAATTTAATATCTCAACTTTATACAGAAATTCAAGTTTGATGTGTGAAAGAGACATTCTATTAATATTAGACTGTATTTAAAAAAGTAGTAAAAATTCAATAATAAGTTGTTTTTTTTCTACATCAATTTACAAAGAAAATGTTATTAAGTAGGTAGTAAAAGTAGATATGTCATTGGCATTAAATTGATCACTTTAAAATTTAGGTATTAAATTGAATTTTTTGTGTAAAGTTCATATATTAAATTTCAGATTTATGGAAGACCTTATACATGACATATCTCAAAAATAGAATTAAAAAAGATATCATAAATGAATTAAACTCATAGCATAGAGAATTAATTATCGTACAATGATGGAAACTATAATTAAAGTCGATGTCGTTGAATTTCCACTTTAAAGTAACATGCTTGAAAAATATAAAACTAAAAGAAATATTAAACAAATAGTAAAACCAAAGACCCCTAATTATTGATAATATAAGATCTCTACTGGAATTAGGTAAATACTTACACTTAGAACACAACAAGAGCCCGAAGCATCAAAGTGATTAGTACAGCCATAAACGGTTCAGGTAAAATAAATAAATATGTAGAAATATAGATTTACAATAGATCGACATAAGATCTAGGAAAAAGATTTAGAAGCATAATTAATAAAAACATATGAGAAGAATAAATTGTATGATTATAGATCTCAAATAAAAATTATAAAAATACTAATTACATAAAATTAAGTACGAAAATACCAACATAAAATCATGTTTTCAATAGATGATTCACGATCAGTAGATGTTGGCTCAACTGGTAAGGTTTCGACCTATAACCCTCAATGGTCATGGGATCGATTCTTGTTACAGGCAAAGGTGGGGCTAAGATTTTGTTTTTGGCTTCTTGAAGTTTATTTGCTAGGCTTTGCTCCCTTTCATGGAAGTCCCGATGGCATACTTCCAGGCAGGCTGACACGGTTTTCATGTAAAGTCATGGGATTGGTTATTATCAATATCAGGACAAAGCCTTTGAAGATGCAATGGAGTTCTGTATAACTTTTTGACTGAATCGCGTATTCAAAGAGTAATTATTTTATCAATATGTATGTTGTATGATCAACATGCGACGTAATATTGGTACTTTTATAACTAATTTTATCTTATTTGTATTTGGATAATTTTTTTTCTAAAGATCAGTAGATTAGTGGTTCATCCCATAAGATAATATTTAAGAAAAATGGAAAAAGAAAAATATCTTTTATTTGGATGATTTATTTTTCATATGTATCTGTATTTGTATCGAAATAATATGTGTAAATATATCTGATTTAAATTTATATTTGATTTTTTTATGAAAATTATAAAATTTATTTTATATATATATCTATTTTTTTATAATTAAATTGTTAAAAATTTTAAAAAATTACCAGCATCTACTGAAAAAAGTCAGCAAAACATAAGTTAACTCCATACGCATCCTTGGAAAAGATTAACAACTACATTTGATGTTTTTCAATCCACACGTGGTCTTTTAGCCTACCAGAAGGAAACTTCCTCTTGGTCCCATCCTCTTGTCCTCTTTTGATTTTCTCAACGACGCAACACCCACTCCGTACTCCATCCCTATTCATGACCAGAATTTCTCAATTTTTCCATTTTCAGTTAAAATTATATATATCATAGGCTAAGCCTGAGCCATTTTAACTTATTACGTTTTATATTATATATCTGGTTGGCTAACTTCTTTTTATACATATAAACACCTTTTTTAAAAAAATTTTAATAAATTAGTTATTAAGAAATAAATATAAATAAAAAAATTAATAGTTTGCTAAAAAAGATTAAATAGAGATAAAATATAAATACAAATTGAATATATTTATATATATTATTTCGATATAAATGCAGATACAGATAAAAAAACAAACCATCTAAATAGACCCTAATGTATTGTGAAAGTTTTATGAAATTATTTTAATATCCCAATTCTTTATCTTTTTCTTTTTCTTTGAGTCAACACTATTTAATTGGAAATTTATGGTTCTATATATTTTAATGAAAACTGGTCTTTTAAGATATTAAGCAGATAAAATTTATCACGTAATCAAGCTATTTAAGTATTTTATATATTGTTATAATTATTTCAATAGTTTCTCGATAAGATATAGAATTCTAGAAGTGCTGGAGCTCTTTACACTGAATTATATTGGCATCCATTTTTTTTAAATATAACAAATAACCAGGGAAAATATTTATATAAACATTCAAACTTTTCAAATTATTTACCATGTGTATAAAGCCAGGAAAGAGCAAGTAACCCTATCATATAAGATACCCACTCATACTTTACTCAACTAGATAGGGTTCGAGAAGTATTGAAGGCCACATGGTATGATACAAGTATATTTTTTAACCTACTTTCACAGGATAAAAACATGATAAGATACGAGTATGAGGTTTTCATATCATGTGTCCATCCTAAAACCTGTATAATAAAGTATGCGAGTTCCAAGGTACCCTCTACTCATATTGAAATATGTATTCTATTGAAAAATTATAATCTAAAATAAATAATGAACATATAATAATACTATATTTTTCATTTTGCAATTACTTTTGGTTAAGATTATTATTTATAGACTACCTTTAAAAATTTTTTTATTTAAAAAAAATTGTTATTATGGAAGTACTTGTAATTTTTATCTTAGAAAAATATTGATGGTATGTACTTAACTTTTAAGTTGCAAAAAGTGTTATTAATCTTCTAAAAATAATTAATATATATGCTTTCAAGTTTTTAATTTTAGAATTTGCTAGACGTTTTACAATTTTGTTAAAACCATGTAATCAAATTCTATAAGTATTTGTTACGGATTTCAACTTTAACACATAAACAAGTTATGCATATTGTAAAATTTTTTTATATTAAAATGTTATTTTTTAAATTTATTTCGATTTGTTATTTATAATGAACGTATATAAATAAGATAGTTTTACATACTACGACTTGGTATTTGAAAAAAAAAAATTATAAGTTTCATGGGTATCATGTATCCTATGAGTTTTATCATATACATGATGGATACACTGTGTTATAACGTAGGTTCCAAGTATAAAACTCCATACTCTATATCTTACAAGTAGGATACGGGTAAGAATTTATATGCTACCCATCCTAGATCCATCACTCCCAATTAAAGCATACAGAACCTTTTTTTTAAAAGGACTCAATTGCTTTATCCTTGATTTTTTTTAAAGGATCCAAAAAATTTTAAGAGTCTCTCTCATTTCATATGATTTTGAAAAATAAGATACTTCATATAAAGTTTCATATTAAGAACCCAGGATGGAGATACTCTCAAATTAGAAAAAAGTGCTCAGCCTAATTTAAAGATTCTTTTTCTTTTTTTTTTTAAGATTAGTACTTCTTGCTTGTAAACGAAAACAAATAAGAAAAAAAACAATCCCTTAAAGCTTTACTTTTACGTTAGTGACTGAGAAAATCAAAATTTGTCCTAATGAGGAACGTTCCTCCTCCCTTAATCCCTTTTCCTTTTCTCTCACTTAACTCTAGCATTGTCCATAACTCTAACGAAGGCGAGCACTTTGACCTTTAGGCTTTGTAGCATACATCTTAATATTTACACTAGTATTAATTCGGTAATATGCAGCATTCTAATATTAGATTTTTAAAAAATACGTAATAGAATTCGTATAATTAATTTTGTTTAATTAGTATTTATATGATCATTTTATATAAATTAGAAAATGAAAAATTATATTGTGATCAAGCAATTTGAATATTTTATTTTCATATTATAATCGTTTCAATAATTAGATATGAATTATAAAGGTGCCGATCTCTCTACACTTTATTAATTATAGCAACATCCAATTTTTATTTTAAATATGCTACCAAAAATATTATATTTATATATATTTTGCCTTTCAAAAATTTCACGGCAGTTTCAATCCTAATCACAATCACAAAATACTAAGCAATACTATACTCGAATTTGAACTAAGCGTGTGACCTATCAATATAATTTCAAAGACAATAAAGATATATTTGCATGTGATAAAATCAATCTCTTAACCACTGAAGTTTAAAAAAAAACTTTTACCAACTGAATCAATGGCTGCTGATGAAAATATTTATCTTCCCATTCAAAACTTTTTCAAATTGCTTTGAACATGTATTATATTCGAAAAAGTGTTCATCCTAATTTAGCTAGAAAACTTAACCTTAAAGTTTTACTTTATACTGGGAGTGGAAATGGAGGAATCAAAATTTGTCTTAACCAGGAATTTTCGTCTAATATTCCTCCTTCCTCTTTCTTTTCTCTCTCTTAACTTTAACATATTCAGTGACTGTATCGAAGACGAGCACTTTGACCTGTAAACTCCTGATATTCATATTCTCTCTCTTCTCCCTGTGGCGTCACCACCAATTCGACTCATGGCTTCTTCAATTGAGCCAGGTAATACTTCATCTGCGTCCCCTTCTCTTTGTCTCTCTTCTGTCACTCCACAAGCTACACATGAAGCTTAGAAGCAAAGTGTTCGTTACTTTTTTGATGCTTTTCTCGTTTTTCCTAACTTTGGTTACGCAAAATCGCATCTTTGTAACGTTTATGTTGAAAAGAAGGCTACTTTGTTAGTTTTTTGAAGTATGTGTACATGAAAGGATATGATTCGGAGTTATTTCAATGTTTTGAAGGCTTAGTGTGTTTTGAGTTAATTTCGGGTTCGGTTGTTCATGCTTTGGAGATAAATTGCATTAGAATAGTATGGGGAGGTGTTTGATATTACTTTGAAAATTGATGGGTTTTTTTCTTTTTTGGGGGTAATAATTGGTATGTGCTTTCAATGAATTATGTAATGGTAGTTCTGATAGGAGAGAAGTATGTTGCAGGAAGGTGTCTGGATCATTTACAGGGAAAAAGTCTTTAAAATTGTAACTTTGGTTGTGTTTGTCTACTAGAGAGTGAAGATATTCCTTAGTGGGGCGGGAATTTGTGCTGACGAGTTTGTAGTCATGTTTCCTTTCGTATTTGATTCGTGTTACTGTCCAAAAGTCCATTTGATTGTGCATAAATAATTACACTATTTTGCAATTTTGTTTAGTTGTGTGACTTTCCTGCTAAATCCTGGTTAGTTGTGTTCATAAACGTGTCATGTTAATATGTTGTCAAGAATTGCCAACGCTTGTATTCGGGATGTTAGTTTGCTCAAAGGATGTTGTTATTGGTGTTTTATTTTTGTTGTATCTTCCTGTTAGAGCTCAGCATGTTAATATGCTCATGATGTATTGTTATTTTCACGAAATCTGAAGCTTATGTTAAGCGTAACTCTTTCCACAGCCACCCTCTCCCCGCCTTCCCCACCCCCCCCCCCCCCCAACAACCAACCCATGATGCTGATTCTGGTTTGTTGATTTTTGGTAATTAGATACTTTAGGTAATGAGAGAGATCTGGAGAAAGGAATGTTGACACGGGAACATTCTATGATGGATAACTCCCAAGTCCGTCCCCATCATCAACAGCATCAACACCTGCTCTTGTTTTGTCCAACTCTGGTAAAAAAATAGACCAAGCTGGGAAGAAAAAGTTTGTAAAGCAGGTAACTGGCCGCCATAATGATACAGAGCTTCACTTGGCTGCTCAGCGAGGTGATCTTGCAGCTGTGGAACAGATTCTTGCTGGTATTGATGCCCAGATGGTTGGGACAGTGGGCGATGAGGATTTTGATGTTGAGGTAGCTGAATTTAGGGCTGCCATGGTGAATGAGGTAAATGAATTGGGAGAGACAGCTTTGTTTACTGCAGCAGAGAAAGGACATTTGGATGTGGTGAAAGAGTTATTGAAGTATTCTAATAATGAGTGCATAACAATGAAGAATCGCTCAGGATTTGATGCGTTGCATGTAGCTGCAACTCATGGACACCATGGTATACTTCTTGTCTTTTATGTCCTCTGCAAAAATTTTCAGTATTATTAGTTGTTTTAGTGAATTTCGTTTTTCATTGATCAATCCATCACTGCCTAATGCAATGACCATGTGGTCAAATCACATGAGACTACCTTTATACTTATATATAAATCTTGGTGCCATATCCCAACACTCCTGGCATCTCCTTCTCATAAATCCTAGTATATATATATTCCTTTGCTTCAAACCTCATTCCCTGCAGCAACAGTTTATTGGTTTTGGTTGTTTACTTTGTAGAACAAAATGGTCCTATACTCCTGTTGCTGTTAGGTCATTTGCTACCCTGAATAAGTGGCGTCTCTCTCATTTTGCTTCTCCTTGCAGCCATTGTGCAGGTACTTTTAGACCATGACCCTGGACTGAGCAAAACGCTTGGCCCCTCAAATTCTACCCCATTAGTGTCTGCAGCAACAAGAGGACATATAGCAGTTGTTAATGAACTTCTTTCAAAGGATTGTAGCTTGATAGAAAATACGAGGACAAATGGGAAAAATGCATTGCATTTGACTGCTCGGCAAGGACATGTTGAGATTGTAAAAGCATTATTGGACAAAGATCCACAATTGGCACGGAGGACTGACAAAAAAGGGCAGACTGCTTTACACATGGCTGTCAAAGGTCAAAGCAGTGATGTGGTGAAGTTACTTCTTGAGGCAGACCCAGCTATAGTGATGCTTCCAGATAAGTTTGGTAACACTGCTCTGCACGTTGCTACTAGGAAAAAGAGAGTGGAGGTATGTTTCACCCAAGTTTAGGCTCTATTTAAGTCTCTTGGTCTCTTTGTATTGTCCTATGGCTTGCTGAAGTTTATCAAACATCCTTAATCTACTTAAATATTGCCTCCTATTTCTTGTTCTTGAATTGATGTGATCTTTTTCTATCTATGCAGATAGTGAACGAATTACTGCATCTTCGTGACACTAATGTTAATGCATTGAACAGAGACAAGAAAACAGCTCTAGATATAGCTGAAGAGCTTCCACTGTCTGAGGAATCCTCAGATATTAAAGACTGCCTTACACGCTGTGGAGCACTGCGAGCAAATGAATTGAACCAGCCAAGGGATGAGTTAAGGAAGACAGTATCCGAGATCAAGAATGATGTCCATACCCAACTTGAACAAACAAAAAGAACTAATAAGAATGTTCATAACATTTCTAAGGAGCTTAGGAAACTTCACCGTGAGGGAATAAACAATGCGACTAACTCTGTGACTGTGTAGCAGTGCTATTTGCAACAGTTGCCTTTGCAGCCATATTTACTGTACCTGGTGGGGACAGCGATGAGGGAATTGCTGTGATGGTGAAGAGCATATCTTTTAAAATATTTTTCATCTTTAATGCTATTGCACTTTTTACATCTTTGGCTGTTGTGGTGGTTCAAATCACACTGGTGAGGGGTGAAACAAAGGCAGAGAGACGTGTTGTTGGGGTCATTAACAAGATGATGTGGTTAGCTTCTGTCTGCACATCGGTGGCATTTATGGCCTCTTCCTACATAGTTGTTGGCAGGCGTCATGAATGGGCTGCAACTCTAGTTACAGCTGTTGGCGGAGTGATTATGGCCGGGGTTCTTGGTACAATGTCATACTATGTTGTGAAGTCGAACAGGACCCGCTCAATGAGGAAGAGAGTGAAGTCTGCAAAGAGAAGTGGATCTAACTCATGGCTTCCCTCAGACTTTTCCAATTCTGAAGTTGATAGGATATATGCTCTTTGAATATAATATATAATCCTGGGGTATCTATAGTGTAGAGTAACAAAGGGGACCACTTCCAAAAGCAGTTTTCTTGTCATTCTCCTGTCAGTGGAGACAACAGCTGAAGATTTGTGGTAAACAAGCCTTCTGAAGTATGTATACTTATCAAGCATCATTTTGCCATTATCTCTTAGCCAATGCAGTCTGATGGAGCTCCGCATCACAGCTGAGAGCAGATAATCTCATAACCCAAGCACAACCTTTGCTTTTCTCCGGACTGGGCCCCGTAGCAAAAGGATGAAGATTCTGCGTTGAAGTGGTATGGAAGCCTTAATGTGACTATTCAAGCTCAAGTTGGACTGTAAAGCATCTATGACAAAAAACTGCATCCACTAGATGCATCATTGATGTATCCAATTGTGGTTTTGGCTATAACGCAAACGTGTAGAATGATTTCGATTCAATGATCCAAGGACATATTTTTGAATGAAATGTCTGTATTCAACATTTGTAGCTTATTGCATAATGTGTTATGACTAGCTCCATCTCTGCTTACTTTTTCTTGAGTTATTAATCTCTCACTGGCTTCCCAGCTCAAAAAGAGACAAAACATGTGTGTTGAAGTTCTTGAGTTATTAATCTCTCACTGGCTTCCCAGCTCAAAAAGAGACAAAACATGTGTGTTGAAGTGTAGAAGAACATGTGTTCTAAGTGTTCTGAGACCATCATTCCTAGAGCTAGACAAATGGACTATAACCCGTGGATTGGCCCGTTTAACCCACTTTTAAAACGGGTTAGGGTTGATTTTTTTCAATCCGTTTAAAAGCAAGCTAAAAAAATCCAGCCCGTTTAACCCACGGGTTAAAGCAGTGTTAACCCGCAACGGGCCAGGTTGGCCCACTTTTTTTTTTTTAAAGATTAAAATAGGTTTTAAACTTAAATTTGAAAGTTGAAACTTAAAGATTACGGTGGACTATGGTCTGTGGAGAGACACGACAGCTCACAGGCACAGCTGTACCACACACACTTCACAGAACAGAGTACTCACACTCACAGACTCACAGTCGCAGACCACACTTCCAGACTTCCTCAGTCCTCCTCCTCTCCCTCCTCGCATCGCATGTATTGCCATCGGTCACAGACGCACTTCCTCAGCTCTCCTCCTCTCCCTCCTCGCATGAACACAAATGCAAACTTGCATGAACACAGATAGACTGGGGCCTTGTGCTATGTTTGGTGTGGGATTTGAGGGAGACGTGCCTACCATCCTCATCTCACCATCCACTTGAATTGTGAGGGTAATTTCTTTATCAAATTTCCATCTTATCGTGGTTCACACTCTCACGCAGCTCTTCCTCTTTGTCAAGGAAAAAAAATCATTTTATATTTTTTTACACTTACCCATTTCTTGCTTCGCAGCCTAGACTAGAATCTGGGTATCGGTCCAAAAAGTAAGAAGATTCAACTTTTCTTATTGGATTGAATAGCTGCCCCTTCCCATTAATAAATGTATTGTTCCAAAGCATGGCTTAAATCCCTTTACCATGATTTTGATTGTGACTTTTTGATGAAAGTGGTGTTATATATATATATATATATATATATTTGTGTGGGTGTTTGTGTCATTTCTAATATATTGAAATGTTGGGATAAAAATAGCAATGATAGATTATATGACAAGTAGAGAAGGGACATTTTCTGTTGATTTTTTTGACATACATGAGATTCATGTTCTATACATGCTTCCAACATCATATATATTAGATAAGTGAATGGAAGATAAATCAAAAACCTATTTTCTATCAAATTGTTGGTAGAGCGTGAAACTTGATTGTGTTTTCCTTGTTTTGATTTATATTGAATTCTTGTAGTCTTGTGAAAGTTTTCCTAAATCTCTTGCGGCTGGCTTCATGCCCCTTCTGGTGGATGGATGAATGGAAATGATTTTTTCTGTTTATGGATTGTACTTCATATATTACAGGATTTAAATGTTGCACCTTTATTTTCACTGATTGCTATTAAACTTTTAATTTTTTTTTTTTTTTTATATTTGGACATATATTATTTTTCTATAAAGTGCATGAGGTTCACTATACACCATACCAGAAAACCTTTTTTTATTTGTATTATCCAATACAAGTATTTGTGAATTGTGATTATTGATTTCCTCTGTTTTTTACATACTATTGTTAATTTGTTATATCATTTGTTCTTACTTTTATGGTTTATTTCATTATTTGCAGTATGGATAATATTATGAGCAACGACACTACTAACCAGCGTGCAATACAAGTGATGACTTAGAAGCTTGTGAGGTTGATGTTACCATGCCATCCAAAACAAGTACAAGATCATCTATTGATTTGGATGACGATGATTGTAAAGGTAAGAGACCTAACAAAATACTTCTCCTGTTTGGCAATCATTCACAAAGACAGGCATAGGAAAGGATGGTAAAGAAAGAGCAAAGTGCAATGGATGTGGAAAAGAGTATGTTATGGTAATTCTAAATATGGGACATCAACTCTAGGTCGACATATAGCAAAATGTCGTTTGATCGCTAAGTATCAAGATATAGGTGATATGATCATTGATCAATCTAGAAAATTAAAGTCTAGAAAAGTGGATTACAAACATGCTTGTGATATTTTGACAACGGCGAACATTGAACATGATCTGCCATTTTCATTTATTGAATATAGGAGGATTACAGAATTTACAAGTTTTCTATCCTAAGTATGTTCCCATATCTAGGAAAACAGTTGCATCTGATGTTATGAAACTATACTTAGCAGAAAAGAATAAATTGAAGAATGTCTTGGAGAATTCCTGGGAGTTTGTTTGACTTCTGATCTAGGATGCTTGCACTGGGGAGGGTTATATGTGCTTAACTGCTCATTTTGTGGATGGTAAATGGAAGCTTAACAATAAAATTCTTTCTTTTTGTTATATGCCCCCTCCTCACTCAGGCTTTGAATTATCAAAGAAAATATTTGACTTTTTGAAAGATTGGGGTATAATAAAAAGGTATTCTCTCTTACTTTGGATAATGCATCTGCTAATGACCGTATACAAGTTTCTAAAAGATCAGCTTAAATTACATGGGACTTTATTGTGTGATGGTGAATTTTTCCATATTAGATGTTGTGCTCATATACTTAATTTGATTGTCAAGAGGGCTTAACAGTAGCTAGCATAGCATTACGCAAGATAAGAGAGAGTGTGAAGTATGTCAAGGGGTCAATAGTAGAATGAAACATTTTTGGAGTGTGTTAAACAAGTTGGAAATGTTGATACTTGTGTTGGGCTACGCTTAGTGTGGTTACTAGATGGAATTCTACTTATCTTATGCTTGATAGTGCTCTAAAATATCAACGTTCTTTTTCCTGCTTTTAATTGAATGATTCAAATTATAGATTTTGTCCATCAAAGGAGGAGTGGGAAAGAGCACATAAGTTGTGCAAGTTTTTGAGTCCTTTTTACACCATCACCAATTTGATGTCTGGTTCAACTTACCCAACTTCAAACTTGTACTTTTTACAAGTGTGGAGAACTGAGTGTTTATTGAATGAATACAATGAGTGAGGATTTGGTTTTAAAGGACATGTCTATTAAAATGAAAGAAAAATTTGACAAGTATTGAAGGGAATATAGCATTATTCTTGCACTTGAGCTGTCCTTGATCCTCGAAAGAAGTTCACATTCTTGAAGTTTTGCTTTAATAAGATTGATCCACTTACTTCTGGGGAGAAGTTGGCCAAAATTAAGAGCAAATTATACAAACTCTTTGAGGACTATGATAAGAGCAAGATAGGTAAAGGAAGTTCTAGTAGCTCTCAAGCTAGATCTTCTCAAGTTGAACCAAGACTTGGAGGTAGTTGTAGACAGAGGTAAAGTACTTGGGGTCCTTGGAAAGAGTTTGAGGATAGATATTGCTACTCTTGATGTAAGTTCATAATTACTCTCTTTTTTTTTTTTCATTTCTCTTTTATTGTAATGTTACTTATTAAATGATCAAAATTGATAACTCTCTTTTTTTTTTTTCTCAATATTGTAGGAATATTATCAAATTGAAGTGGAGACTACTAGAAAATCTTCTTTAGATCTTTACCTAGATGAACCAACAATGGACATGAATTTCTATTCGGAGTTGGATGTGCTTGAATATTGGAAAACTCAACATCAAAGGTACCCGGATTTGTCAATCATGGCTTCTGATATACTTAGTATTCCAATTACTACAGTAGCATCTGAGTCTGTGTTTAGTATTGGTGCTCGTATTCTTACCAAGTACCGGAGTTCTCTTTATCCTGAAATGTGGAAGCTTTAGTATGTACACGTAACTGGTTACAAGGCTTTGCATGGGAAGGTAATTTCTTGTTTTAATATTTTAAGTACTTAATTTATAATGTTTACCTTTCAATAATTCCATTCTAATTATATACATTATTTGTATTGGTGATTTGTAGATGAAAGTGCAAAAGGACTTGAGGTAGCATTGTCAAGGGCGGATTCGAATGTAGTTATTGATGGTTGATGGATGGAAGACATGTTTTTTGGGGAAGAAATGTTTTTGGTGGATTTAGGAAAGGCTTATGTTTTTAGTTGTTTTTCTTTTTTTTTTTTTTTGAGATGATGAGATGGCAGTGAAATGGATTTTAAATGAAACTGTTAGCTTGTGGTTTTAGTATGACTTTATGTGCTTATGATTTATGAAGAAGCCACTGGTGGACTGGTGGTTCGTGGTTGTGGGGGGGGGGGCAGCGAAGACATGATCATTTGTTTTTATTTCTGTTTCTATTTCGGTTAAGATTTAAGGTTCTCTTTTCTCGGTGTGAGCATGAGCAATTGGTAATTGGTATGGATGTATGGTCATCTTGTTTTGTTTTAGAGTTTTTGTTTCTACTGAATTTTACATATACCTGGTTCTTGTCTGTTTCCAGAGGCCAAATGCACAAAAACAGCTAATAAGGTTCTCTTATGCCTGCAAGATAACCTCATAACCATTGTTGACTTTTAATATAAAAGAGGAAATCCAAGATGACGATAAATTTCTATGGACACTGGACAGTGGCCCTGCTAACAGATCTACCTAGACTTCCAACGTGGTCATTAATTTCCGCGGAGGAATGGTTGTCCACAAAAGAAATTCAGATTATACCTGGAATCCATTATCCATGTCCAGTAATTTCTTTATTAAATTTAGTCATAATTTTGACAGGTTTAAATTATAAAGTGGAAGGCATGGATTGTATAAAGTGATAGGTTTAATTTTACACTTACTATATAGATTGTATAAAGTTTAGAACAAAACCTGATAGAGCAAAATGTAATGTAAAACGTAAAACCTGAAAAAGAATATAACAAAATTTTAAATGAGTCAAGTTAGTGGGCTGGCCCGTTTAACCCATCAGCCCGTGTGGGTTGGGTTAGAATTATAAATTTTGGCTCGTTTATTAAAGTAGATTAAAATTTGTTGGCCCGTTTAACCCACTAGCTCGCATGGGCCGGGCCGATTTGGTCTATTTATCCCACTTGCCCAGCTCTATTCATTCCAAGGAAACTGTTCAAAGTATTGTTCCCTCCACACTTCCTTGCACTATCTTCCATTTTCTTAACCGTGTCCTGAGTTCTGTGAGCATGCATGTTTCAATTTTCTTAAGATACGTTCTGTTTCTTCCTGGATTCAATCTCCCTTTCTATGCTGCTCTTACAGAATGATACAACTGTCTGACTCGTCTTTGGGTACTTGCCCATGCATTGTCCTTTTCCACTGCACTCCAGCATTAACGTTTCTTGGTTAACCATGATGACGTAATCGATGAGGCATTAGACCACTTCATTTAGTTTCATAAGCGTCTTACAAGTTTTTCTGCATAGCTCCTTTTCACTCATGATGAGATCCAAAACTGGTACAAGGTGTTTCCTTCACTCCTGAACTTGGATAAATCATTCTCCTTTACCACAGTTGTGTACAAACTGATATATATAGGTTAACACGAAACCACAAGATTTGAAATGAATTTGGAACAATGCAAGTGGTGACTTCCCATTTGTATGACATTTTAGCATCTTGACTCTACTAGACGCAACTCATTGTTTGTAGTTTACTCACAAGTTTGGCTTACTTATTTTTAGTAATATTCTCTATTGAGAGTGTCATATAAGAAAGTGGAATTGCATATAATACCACATATGGGACCACGGTTATCTCAAAATCCTATTTGACACACCATTAATAGAGGATATTATTAAAAAAAGGTGCTCAAGGACCACCTATCTTTTTTTCTTACTCACAAATATGCTTTCAATTGATGTTTGTGTTATATAATAATTATAATGCTTGTATCATATCTACAAGTTTAAGCTTTTAGATTAGATAGTTATGGTGCTAATCTTAACATAGTATCAAAGTAGGAGGTCATAAGTTCAAACCCTGTGCACTCATTATAATCCAATTAAAATTAAGTCGTTCACTTGATAGGTCTTAATCAAAATCAAATTTTCAAGCTACAAGTAAGGGTAATGTTATATAATAATTATAATATCCATAACTTTATATTAGATGGTTGTATTATTAACTTTAACAATTTGCTAGTAACATCCTATGTATTGTACCTGTATGAACATATTTTTCCCTCATGATGACCAACGGTCAGACACTATCTTTGCCTTGGAGGTTGCTATTTGTAATGGCTAAGATACATAGTACAGGTAATACATCTATAAATTGATATATTAAATATTTTTATGTTTAGGTTGTATTATTTGGTTTAGTTGTATGATGTAGTATTGGATCGAGGTTTTTTTTTTTTTTTTTCTTTTAATATCAACATGTGTTTTCCTGTCGCTCTAATTTACTTTCCACCCATACCATCTTACTTAATTCTATTTGGAATTTGCTACCTGTTTATGCCAAATGACTGGAAAGTTCATTAGCTGTGCTTTGAGAGATTATCAATTTTTAAGTACAATAAGGTCTGTTATTCTAGTACATGAAGCTTTTCCAATTGTACATTAGATTCATCATGGAAGCTGACAATATTAACACTGTTGTGATAGTGAAATCAGGAACCCCATAACTAAAAGCGACACGATATAAGAGTTAAATTAATAGTAAAAGCACACTGCCTCTTTCCCAATAGAAATTCTAAGGTATGATTGTGGTCTCACTTTATTTTTTCATTTTTTGGCTTCTCTCTCACGTACATGCATATATTTAGTTGGACTTTCTGTTATATGTTTATCAGCAGCCTCGTGCTCAACAGCATCAAATTACTTCTTCTTTACTAGTCTCTTGTTCTAATCTTGTCATTTATCTGCCTGACATATTCACTAGTTTAAGGATTTTGTCACCCCACTTGAATTATTGGGAGAAAAGGAAGATAAAAGTTGCCTTTATAGGCTTTCTGTCTTCATTAAAAAATTTTATTTTCTTTTTAAATAGGATTTGCTTGCTTTAATGAGCTTGATTAGTTGCTTAATTGTCTAATAATAAACATAAAGATCACCAAATCTACAAATTTTAAATTTTGAGATGAAATAGTTGTGATGTTAAGCTTAATACAAACTAACCTTTTCCTTAGACAAAATTTTTCTAGAAAATGTTTGTACTCTTGATCCATAAATATAGAGTTTTATTTTGTTAAGAATGACCCTTGGGTGCTCTTAGGAGCTAACTATGGATTTTATGAACTCAGACCAATCTAATTTGTCACAGAGGTGGTTGGAGTGAAAGCTCTACTAATTTTCCTGCGTTATTCTACTAGTTTCAAATGGCATTGGAAAAATTTTGTGGGTCAAGCAATGATGATGTCAAGAAGGAAGGATTCTTTGTGCAAGGTCAATTTGTGACTTAATAGATAGGCAAAATTGCAAGAAAAATTTTACAATCCTGTTGTTGTTATAGTAGGACCAGTCTCATTACATCATTGGAGTCTAATGGATATGTTTTTTTGATAATATGAATCGCAAGTTAGTTCCTGTAGAAATAAATTACAACTCTAATCATAGAAAAAAAAAAAGGCATAATCAAGTACAATAAATAAAACAAAATACAAAAGATCCAGACTACAATCTCAACTTGAACTAAACACACTACTACCAATCGCTATAATGATTGTTGGCATAAATTGACACGTTATAATTCAAAAAGCTGATTTAATTGGATTTTTATTCTATTTGTAAGATCTAACTAAAACATATCAATACTATGGGGTCTGGAACCTATGATGTTTGGAATGTCGGTGTCATATGACTTTGCTGTAAGCAAGTGGCCCTACCTTATATGATAACTTGTCAGTGCAGTTTTAGAATATCTGAATCCCAAATTTTACAACTTTAATACCCACCAAGGACCTATATAGATATGCAGGGTTTGGTAATTTTTAAGATTTAACAAGTTTTGATATCCAGTTCTAGAGTTGTACTACTGAATAGTGAATGATGAAGTCAATGTACTTACAGGGAATTACATGCATTCAATATCTGTTCTTCTGGTTCTTACCATGTTCCACTCACACAATTTTACAGATTTATAGCTTTATAAAGTTTTTCTTTGTTACAATTAATACAAAATCGAATTGGAATAACTTTTGGTAAAATGTTAATTTAGGCCCACTATTCAATGAAGCTATGGTTCTACACGATTCTATAAATTTTATCAATTTATACTTTTCAATTCATAGCAGAATCATGAGTTTGATAACATTGACAAGAAGTGATTTAAAATTTGAAATTATTAGAGGAAACAAATGAAAAGCAAAACTTTGTAGTTTGTACTCAATGTTGCTCTGCTATTCCCCCTGTTTCTCAACCCCTGCAAAGATTGGCCGGCTTATTGTAATCCTCACTTACTGACAATCTTGATGCTGAAAAAGAATAGAACCCAACTTCTGATGCAGTTTTCCTTGTCCCAAAAAGCTGGTGAGACCTCTTGCAATGTGCTATTGCTCCCTGAATAGGGCTCTCCACCTCTGCTTTCGCGCTGCTGCTCCTCTTCAGGAAATGCTGACCATTCAATCCATTCAAATCACTTGCACCAATTAATGAGACGACGACGACGATGATGATGAATTGGCTGATGATGAAGAAGAAGAAGAAGAAGATAAGAAAATCTTGTGGAGCGAATTCCTCTTGATAGAAACCGAAAACGACCTCCTGTGCCTGCTGATTCCACTTTCTAAAATCTTCTCTTCATTGAAGCCTTTAAGGGTGGATTTCCGGCTTTGATTCTTACATCCCTGGATATGACCAAATGGATATCTCTTGACTGGTTTCTCGTTCATATAATCCGCCTCTTCGGTTTTCAATCCTTCGCCTACATTTTTCCCATTTCCTGACCTGGATTCGCCCGAGCTAGGACCGGATTTACCAAACAATGCCTTGATGTAACTAATGGATGATTGCTTGATCAGCTTAATCTTCCTAGTCCACGACTTCTTCGGGTTTTCATCACTAAAAAAGCCCTTCATCTCATTGGAACTCTCAAAGTCGTACTCATCAGGATTCAGCTCCCTGCTGATCCTACAAGATTCAGAAGGCGAGATATTGCAGGATTCAAAAGGCGTTGTTGCCAAAGGTGTAGCATATAACTCCTCAAAACCATCCTTCCTTTGATCACCAGGAAGAGAAGAGCTTTGCAGGAGCTTTTCGACCATTTGTAAGCGCGGTGGAAGGTGGAGAGGGAGGAGTTTTCCTTTGTAGAAGAGCTCATCAGCAGGGGAAGTAGAAGTTTCCTTTTCGAAAGGATTCGAAGACATTTGGAATTCGAATTCTCTTTGGTTGTGTTGAGGAGAGACTGTTATTGGGTGGTGGTTAAGGTTTGAGTATGAGCTAAGTTCCATGTCAATGTAGTCATCTTCTTCTGCATTGTCAAATGATAAGACATTCATGGCCATTTTTGGACAGGTCACTATATATGTTCTAGAGATGTAAGAACTTGCTTTGCCTGTTCAAGTTTTGGTGGGTCTAAGACGAAATGTGCATCTTTTTAAAGGTGCTGTGAGAAAGAGAGAAGGACAAGAAAGTTGGCAGAAACCAAGAAACTAATAAGGGAATCTTCGAAAACCAGTTCGTCTAATGAAGGTTTTTTTTATGATAGATAATATAAAAACAGATATTTGAAAGTTCAGATTCTTAAGGTATTAAGTTTGATATTACTTAATATTATTAAAAATAGTAAAAAGTCAAACTTTATATCTAAAATTTGAGGTTTTGAGGTTAATATCCGATCGAACTTTTACTTATCAAATTTACTATCTTTATCATCTTTTAAAACATATTGTGCTAAATGTTTATTAGCTAAAGAGTACGACTATATATAACGGATACTAAGGAAATATAGTAGAATAAAGAAAACTTTCGTCGAATATATGTAAAATTGACAAGCATGCTATAAATTATTGTACCAAGCTCCCTTTTCCTTTTTCATTTTACCATGCATTTTTAAATTCTTTGACTTTAGTCTTTCTTCATCCTTTTCTTCTTATGTATATTATTTTTATGACCCTAGCCTCTTTTCTTGGAAAAAATTAGTGCATAATTTAATAGCTAATTAATGAAAGATGCTGAGTAAGTGATAATGTATTTAAATGTAGCTCTAGCAGAGTTCCTTAAAAAGCGGCTAACTAGGTATCATTACTAGTATTTAATTACTTTTTGGGACCAAGCATTAGTTCAGTGAACAACACTTTATGTCAATAAAAAAGCTTAGGGACGTGAGAAGAAGAAATCATAGCTTATAATCAGCAAAAGATGATTAATTGATTTGATTCAATTATTAGCATAATTATCAAGACATGTGCACCTAATAAACTTATGCTACCAAATCCTTAATCCATATCCTTCTTCCCCCCTTCCCTCCCTCTCAGAGAGAGAGAGAAAAGGAAAAAAAAAGAGAGGAAAGACAAATGCACACACTTTAATTTTCAATAAATTGATATGACAAATGGTGATTGGTACATACATGAATTCTTTATTTGATTTTTTTTTCATATTTTTACATTATAGCCACTTATCACTATTGAACTAGAATTATATGGTGTAATGGTATTTGAGGATTTGAATCCTCTAAATGTACATAAATTTACTCTTTAAGTTTTGCCCTATTAGATTTTGCATAGTTTTTATGTTTATTGAGTAATATTTTATATGGTAAGCAGATTTAGGATTTGCTGAGTATAAATCCTTATCTTACTATATCTAGAGTTGTAAAAAAGTCAATACTTGCAAGTTACTCATATTTAGCTCATTTAGAGCTAGGCATGTTTCAAACTTAATTAATAGATGAATTGAGCTTAGTTTAAATAAACTTTGTTTATCTAAATTAGTCAAACTCAAGCTCCTCTAAAGCTCAAAAGTTTGCTCATTTAAACTTGCTCACAAGCAATTGTGAGTTCTATATATATATATATATATATATATAATATAACCAAAAACTAATTTCTATGCAATATAATATAGATATATAAACTTAATCATTAGTTGTTATCCATTCATCTATTTAATTATACATTTATTCATTTTATATATTTATTCTTTTAAGTTTAACTTTATCTCATAGTCTTGGGCTAGACACAAATAAGGTTGTTTGTGAATTACTCAAATTCAAGTAAAAAAAAAAAAGAATCACTCAAATTCAAGTTACTTTAAGTTCATCTCCACTTGAGCATAATTACTTGAACTCAATTTGTAAATGTAACAATCTCGAAATCAAAATAAAATTCATTTATCTAAATGAATCAAATCTGACTTGATTTAAGCTCAATAATTTTTTAAATAAGTTGAATTCAAACCTTTTAATGCTTGAGTTGACTTAGCTTGAAACAAAACCTATCTTATAACCCATTAAAAGACTCTCAAAACCCGTATCTTGGAAAATGTACTAACAATGTTCCTGCGCACCTATAAATTTTTCCTTTTTATTTCTTTTGTTTCAAATATTAAAATCATTTATACTTGAATTAATGATACTGAAACCGAAAATCAATATGACTTTTAAAAATAAATTACAAACAAGAGCAACTCAACCAAGAGCAACTATATGAACGTTTCGATGCAATTCAAAAAATTAAGAAAAGGGGCAATATGCATATATAATATATATATGCTTAAATTAGAGATGTGATATAGGTTTTATTATTTGATTTTGTGTTGATCTAAAATAACGAGTTATAGGTAAAACTAGTTTAGACATTTTATATTTGTCAAGTGGAAAAAATTTAGTGAAAGATTATATAGTACATATGTTTCATAGGTGGGTTACATGGTGGTCACACACCTTAAAAATTACAAGGTAACTTGAAACATTGGTAACAAAAAAAATACACAAAATATAGTTTTATATAGATTCTAAGATGTATGAGATCATTATGCTATCTTAATATAGCATTAAAATTTGAAATTTGAACCTATCTTATAATATATCAACTCCACTTAGACTCTACCTAACAAAGTAGAGCCTAACAAGATTTAAAATCCCAATATTTAGTCTTAAACTATACAACCCGTAGTCTGGAAGTCCATATTCAAATCTATCTAATCATCCACTTAATAAATGAATAGTGCAATTAAATTTTGAGCTAATAACCATTAGTATGATATCATGATAAATTTTAGATTTAATTAATATGGTTTAAAAAGTTTCACTATTGGATGGATTATAGTTTCACACTTTTGGCTAACAATATCTACATTGAGCAATAATGGCACATGAGTACAAACTCCTTGCATTCCCGGTAGTAAATTTAGAAGCAAAAAACAAAAAATCAATTTAAGAAAAAATCATAATTCTATTTAATTATTATGTTTATTAAAATGGACATTATATGTGATCAAGTTGATAAATCCGAATAGCTATTTTTAAATTTCATATAAACCAAGTTCTTGCTATTTCCTGGTTTTCTGCAATCTCTAGAATAAAATAATACTTGCACTCTTTTAATGCATACCAAAGTTAGAAAAACAAAAGCTTTGGTGACAATAATCACTTTATCTCGTTTAACTACCTTTTACTGGATTCCTGGGTTTGTTCTTTCTAAATTGTTTTTGTTGGTTTCTCTATTATATTATTTTTCACATCTTTTAACATCTGTGTCCTTTTTGTAAGTTGGTGAATACATGCTACACCAATTTTTTTTGTTCCTTTTCTCTTGTAACTTACTCCTGAATTTTGTATATAAATTTTCCACTACATATATAAAAGACAGCCACTAAAGAGTGAGATTTGACATTGGTGAGAAGAGAACAAAAAAACGCATGATCCGACATTTTTTGGTGGGAAAAAGGAAGATGTTGATGGACTGCTTATGAAACACTAGAGTCAAGACTTTTAAGCTCTTATGTTTCATTGATTAACCTCTAAAGTTTGGAAAAATTGATGTTCCAATCAAATCTTTAAGGTCCGGACAACAAACTTTCTTATATATAATTTATGGTCAATAATTGAAGCCACTGCTTTGCCATATATTATTTATATATTTGTTATTATATAGGTTATGATTTGATCTATAAAGACTCAATTCATATAAATATATATATATATATATATTTTAACAATGGATTATAATAATTATTCTTTTAACTTTTTTTCGATCCCCAGGCTAAATATTCTATGTATTACCTTTCCATCACCAGGAAACTCATTTGATATTATCCTATATTTAACCATCTTCTACTATAATGTCATCATTTCAACAAATTGAATGGAGATGGAACAAGCATCATATCCCAATATGGGGAAGCACTTCGTTGAGGCTAAGTGGGATATGAGCGTCACGAGATAGGAGGTTCACCTTTCCTAGAGTATTCATGCAGCACTTGATCATCCAAAATAATAACAAACGATAATATGAGAGATGGTCGAACGCCACACAGGTACTCTAAGAGGAGATAACCTTCCAGACCGTGACAATGAGAGAGGGAGGATATGATATAAACAAATGCAAGAATTGCCTTCTTACTAGGGATGTAGTCGGTCGGGTTTCGAATGGATCATATGGCCCAAAACCAACCCATTTCCCTATAAGGTCTACCAAACTCAATCCTACAATCCTATAAGATTTTGATGCTATATCCAAACCCGTCCTATAGGGTTTTATTTAAAACCCAACCCTATAATCATATGTTTTTTTTCAACCTATTTTCAAATTTTAATAATAAATTTAAGAAAAACCAATGCTTTTGACACAAGTTTCCTATACATTCAAAAAATGAAAAGATGCATGTGGAATTAATAGAATATGTTGCAGACCATATTCATTATACAACATTTAAATATATAAATATGTTACTTTTGTTACCATGTAATATCTTAAAAATATAGTTAAATTAAATCTCCCAGTGGGATTAAAATATAACAAATAGTAAATAATATTAATATCTACAGCAAACATGATTTGAACAAAATTTAATAAAAAGTTCTAAAATTTGCAATTTGTTTAGTAGACATAAAAGAAAAAAACATCCTTGAAAGGTAAAAAAGATAGTAGTTCATTCATGTCTTCTTTCGTCTCCTTACCGTTTTAGTAATGTTTTCATTTATTTAATTTTTTTAGATTATAATACCAAGTTGCTAGGTATTCATCAAGTTTATTATATGATACAAACCCTATCGTATAACACTATAAGGTTTTACTATATATTCAAATCCAATCTTAAAATCTTATAAGATCCAACCTTGTAGAGTTTTTAACGGATTGGGCAGGTCGAAGACCCTATAATGACCTATCGAATTACACCACTACTTCTTACGAAATATATTGTATATAACAAGTGATATATAATATCAAATACGTGTAGTGCATCAAAAAGTCATTAAATATATCATGATGTCCTAAGAACGAGAGGACAAAGAAGTGGAAAAAAAAAAAAATGCTCCCGCATCCTAAGAGTAGAACTTTAACCAACTCTTTTAGGTAACCCTCCTAGCAATTGTCTTTAGGGAACATCTTGGAGTTAGGGAATTTAAAACCACAAAGTTAATAAATGCTAATTCACGCACAAGGAAAAGTTTTAACATGAATCTGATTCATATAAATCGTATTCATATATATAGTACGGATGGGTTGCTTTAGTAAGGTTTATATAGAATAAGCCTGCAAAAGAAAAATCACAATCGAAAGCAAAACTGCAGTATAGAGTCGCAGACAACAATTCATAAGGTGTAACTCCAAAGTAACAAAACTTAAAAGATCGTAATACAACTTGAACTTCGTATAACAAGCATTGAACGTAAGAATTTCCAATTTGTTTATGAAAACATCCATCGAGAATAAAATCAAACACATGCTTCGACAACATTTTTGCGCGTATTTTCTTATGGGTAAATGTCACATTTGATTACCTAACTTTGCCAAAACGTGGAATTAATAACTCATTTTCTATAGTATTACACCATGTACAAATCTAAATATGACAAAGTTGGATAATTAACCCTGTATTAGATAATACTACTAAAATGGCATACCATTAAACATTCAGTCGGTTGTTCTTGAAAATTTGACTGGATGTAGACTTGTAGAGTGAGACATCAGACATAAGAACCTCGATGGATTGTCTGTCCAGAGTTGAGCACAGCTCGTAACATTGTAGTTTCCACCTAAAACTTCCTTCTCATATGGGAAATGCCCACATCAATGCTATTAATGCTGACATGTAACTGACCCACCACCCCCCAGAAAATCTGGAATTGAAAGATTGCAATTGAAATTGAAAAATCTAGGATCTTCAATTCTTTAATTTATATCTATGGCATCCAAATCCCAATGACAAGAAACAGAAAGCAGAGAAGAACCTACTAGCCTAAAAGAACAAGCTTTAATTGGGGTTTCTTTTATTGGACTTATAACCTCTTAATTTGTAATATGATATATCACCGGGCAAGTTTCAAATAAGTATTGATCATTATAACTAAATTCCAGTATAAAATTTTCAGTGTTTCAAGTTATGATCAACCTACCTAAAACTTGTACTCTTATATTATGATTTTCACAATACCATAGTATAAGAGATAGAATTGCATGATGAGAACACTTTGTCCAATGAGAGTTACGCAATTTTGATTAAATGAATATTGAATATGAATATTACTAATTTTCAGCATAAAAGTGACAATAAATTCCAGCACTCGTCTTTTCTTTTAATTAACAAAAACCTATTTGATGATATTGCTTATGACAAAATTAATAACACATTTTGAACTGAGTTCACATAGAGGATGAAATTTTTTTTAATATAATTAATAATAACGCCATATTAAGTGATTTAAATAAAGAATATCATGATCCTCTAAACCAGTATTGTTTATTTTTGCTAATATGGCATGCTAATGTAACGTCCAAATTAATTCCTTCCCCACCCAACACCGCCCTATCTTTTCATCCTAACAAAGACATCTCCATATCCAAAGCTCAATTCGAGTATTCTCATGAATCAAGACACTGTCGAACTTTGTCTACCTCCAAGAAACAATCGGAACAAATAACATGTTTGTAAACCAATATAATGGTCATCCAGTGAAAAAACCTAGGTATTAGGTTGTTTTATCCAAACTCTAAAGGATCTGCATTTTTATATCCTTTTATTCAGATAATAATAATAATAATAATATATGAGTGAAAAGCATTCAACTCCTGTTCCAGAGTTCAACCAAGGAAGAAAAAAGAAAAGATTTTAGTTGATTATTTATTTGAACTACTAAATAGTTTTATTATCTATTTGAAGCTCAAAAGCTCAAGTGGGGTTTTATAGACCATATGATGCTCCAATTCCAAATCTGGAGAAACTATGCCTATTGTGGCATGACGTAGATTACACCCATGACCCACCCACTAGGAAGCTGTCACCCCTATCCTTAATCTCATTAACAAACCATTTTTTTCGGTTTTTAAATTTTGTTGGGTAACCCCTTTTGGGAACTGTCCTTTGAAAAAAAAAAACTTGGAATAAAGGAACTTTGAAACGCATTCTAAATTGCTGTTTGCTTAGCCTACTAATAAGGTCCATTTTCATAATGCTTTTCCGACTGCAGAGTGTCAGACGAAGTTCAATGCTAGTAAACTTGCCATTGAAGAAAGGCTTTTCCATAATTTATCCACAATGCTGCACAAGCATGCCTGCGAAACCTACAGCTGTAGCTGTTTCAGTAGATCTGCAACTAACCAAGTTTTACTAACTGATCCACAGAGTTCTCTTCCCAAAATTCTGAATTCAATAATATAGAAGGCAACAAAACATATTGGATACGGGAAAAGAAAAATAATATTGATTTTTTAAAAAATAATTACAAAAATACCATTAAGATATAAAAGAAAAAACAAAAAAAAAAACAAGTTGACCTCATCTCTTCAAGAGACAAGACCATTAGTGGTCGATCCCGTCTCTTCAGGAGAGGAGGTTGAACCTCTCATCTTCAACCTTGTCTCTTCAAAAGACGAAGTCGACCACTTATGACCTCGTCTCTTCAAGAGACGAGATCAACTTGCTTATTTATGGATTTATTTTTTTATTTGACATATTTGTGTAATTATTTTTGAAAAAATGATTATTTTTGAAAAAATGATTATTTTTTCCTTAATCCCAAATATTCAGCTGGCTATACCAGAATTTCACAAACCCATGTGAAAGTGTACTTACCGTGCATACAGAAACACGGTTCGGCCATGGCAACATCTCCCTATGTTTGTATACACTGAGAAACGTCACTTTGTAAAACTTAACCAAGAAAAGGCCAAATTTGAGGTAAATAGAGGTTCAGAGAGTGAACAATCATAACAGCATGGAAAGTATAAGTTCGTTAATGTCCCTCACAACATTCTTACAAAAGATTGATTGCACTTGTACAGATTCATATGCTTATAGATGCCATGGCTGCAGCATCTGCCATGGCCCAATGTATCAGCAACTCCACCAAAATGGGTACAGACAGAAGGGTCAAACACACACTTGTCCATAAGAAATAATAGTTTTGGACTTGATAGAAGTGCAAAAATAAATAAATAATAACAATATGAATATAAATATAAAGATAAAGATTTAAAAAACAAAAACAAAACAAACACGCAAAGAACTAACAATTGAGACGCAAAACCAACTCCTCACATTTCGACATGAAACAAAGTGATGATGAGCACTTCTAATTTATTTTATTTTTCCTTCTTTTTTCTCAGCTGCTCCTAAAAAACTTGGTTGATGAGTAAAGCAGAGAGATTCTCCAGTTCATGAGCAATTCGGTGGCTTGACAATTTAAGAAACTTCCATAGTTTGCTGAAGCCCGCATGTGTTGTCACTCATAACAGAGGCCCCAGCCATACATTCCTAGAAACACTCTACAACCAGTGAAGATTAAGGTCTAATCAATTGAATTTTACGCCAAGTATATACATACTTTTCCTCCTCCTGCAACTA
The DNA here is from genome assembly GCA_024138025.1 of Combretum micranthum. Taxonomy (NCBI): domain Eukaryota; kingdom Viridiplantae; phylum Streptophyta; class Magnoliopsida; order Myrtales; family Combretaceae; genus Combretum; species Combretum micranthum. The sequence goes on along the minus strand of JAMXBD010003078.1, from coordinate 17,445 downwards.
TGCCATCATTACTATGATAAAATATTATAATATGAGGCCAAAATAGTCAACCGAGTTATATACCATGTGTTTTAATAAACAAATGCATCCGCATTGCAATTGCTAAAAGCAGGGTTCTTGTAAATCCTACAACAAATTGTCGTTTATTTTACATTTATCACATACAAAGTTTAGTACAGGAAATAACCAAAACTCGAGAAAGTTGATTCTGCTGACTGGCATGGCAAATGTGATGAGATACATCATTAACGATCTTGGTAAGGCCAAATCATCATGCTTCAGCCATCCTTTGCTGATGAATACGTCAAATTCTAATGAAAATAACCAATAACCTGACCTCCCACATTTTTCCTTATGGCTTCTTCATGATCCAAAACTCCATCTGGCGTAGAGATAACACATAACCCCACTGCACAGAGTCAAGGGAGTAAGTGGTGTTGACAAAAACCTTGATGTTTATAAGATGATCACAGGAATAGTCTTGATGGTATCATGAAAGCCCAAATTTTCCTTTTCTAATACCATTTGAGCAGGAACTCCACAGTGACAGGGCTATTAGGACCCACCTACATTCGTCAAACCCAAGTTGAACAGACTATGCCTGGCACATCTAGCCATGGATATATTCAGAGGTGCAAGTGACAAGTCTCAGACACAAGACATGGAACCTCATATTAAGCCATACCTGACTTTTGAACTTACTTTCTAACAATTTTTACATGCATCCATTGAAAAGAGAAGTGATGTTTAAGTACCTGGCGTGTTGGAAGAGTTCGCAATCTATATTGCTCAATTTCCCTCGCCTTGATGTCCTGCCTGTAAGTGAGAGCCCGACAATCTTTTACTTTGCCTTGTAACTCAACTTTTATCCTCCCCACTCTGTGCGGATCAAACACTTGGAAACTCTTAATATATCCTGGTAAGCAATAACCAGGTGATGAATTTTCCAACCATAAGATGCCTTTGAAAACTCAAATTGAAGAGGAAATCTTTTAAATTTAATGTGAATGTGTGCATCACCTTTTGCAACAAAAATGCTAATGGGTAATAAAATCATAAACGTTGGTTATCTTGTAAGACGTGAATTCCTCAAGCTTTTATTTAATAAGTAAAACTGAAGCATAAAGAAACATTCAACAATTAGACTAGAGTTAAACTGCAAATACACAATTCTAAGGCTATAGCTTTCACAGGATTGCTTCGTTTCCAAGTATTTTCTATTTTCGCATATTAACACAATCCTGTTTATTTTCCCAAGAGAAACATACTGTAATAATAATAATAAGAAGAAGAAGAAGGCCACAAAGAGAGGGACCACTGATGTCACCACTGCCACCACCTCCAACATTGCACTCTCCACCACCATTATAATACCACTAACATTGCTGATTCCTCACCACCTGTAGCACTATTGTGAAGATGGTAGCATGTATTGGTCCATTCTAACAACAATTATGAGATTAAGGTGGTGGCTTTGTGAGTGCGTGGGTAGACAATGATGGTATAGTGCAAGGGAGGTGTTAGTATCACAGCAATTAAAGCGATTGTGTGTTGCTAGTGGTGGTAAAGCTGCAACAACAGTGGTGGAGATGCAATGTAATGGAAGTGGCAGTAATGGTGGCATATAGGGTTCTTAAGCTAGAGACAGTGATGGAGAAGATGATGTGATGATAATGGTGCAAACAACAGTGAGGCATGGTCATAATAATGTCATGATGAGATCATAACTTGTGTTGCTGTTGTATAGATGGTGGTTCAAGGGGTGGTGGTAGCAGTGATGGTAATTATAGCGGTAGTGTAGTGATTGTGACAACAACAGTGGAGGTCGTGATAATGAGATTAATATGGTGGTGATGAGGTCGCAGTGGTGGTAATGGTAGCATTAGTGATAGTTTGTGGTTATGATTAAGAGATTTTTTTTTTTTTTTCACTTTTCAAGAGTAGATGTAGTTATTAGTAGTTTTTAGAGGGAGGAAGTGGTGGGCAGCAACTGTAGGGGCCAGCAATTGGCAATGGCAGATAGTTATCATGCAAATGTCAATTGTCAAAAGGGAAATTGGTTTCTTTTTCTAAGAATTGAATCATTTTCCTCAATTTCCATTATCATTCTAACAGTAAACAAACACCATTAGCCATCAAAAGCTACCTTCATCCAGGCACCACCTACCACCATGAGGAACTAATTACCAAAATCTTTTCATATTACTACAAATATATTGACAATATATGACACTGAAAGTTTCCCAAAGACACTTCTCAGTGAACTAATGAACCATTTATCTTTACATGGAGTACACTTAAATTTCATGAAAAAAAAAAAGGAAAGAGTCTTGCCACTTAGCATCTTAAAAAAATTTAAATAAATAAGACAGTTTATAAAAACATCAAGCTTAAATCTAAAAAAATATAAAAAAAACATACATTGGACATTTTTCCAGATATCAAAGTTCAAACAATATTGAAAAGAAAAGGAAGAAGAAGAAGAAGAAGAGCAAGCAAACAAACAAATAAATAAGATAACAAGACACAAACAATTAAAAAAGACAACCCAAGCAGACCCTTCCACCGATGCTGTATGATTGCTGAAGCATCCAGGTAGGAGAGGCCAAAGAATTTTGGTGTGAAATGACGCTTATATTCACTAAGGCACTTACCTACACGATCATGTGTAAAATGAACAAAGAGGCAAGAAAGTCCTTAAGGCAGCACTTTCAATCAATAAAGCAGACTGCCAAAATGTCATAGCAGGAAAAAGCATCTCAGATAACAAGGAGGTGCTACCCCAGCAGAAATCTTAAGAAGAGTTCATAAAAAGACAGGGATTTTTTGTATGTGTATGTTGTATGCCTACTTCTTTGGAACATTTTATTTTTTCAGTAAACACGGTTAGATTTGTTGGAACCAACATTCTTTATAGAATGGAAGAATCAAAGTATATTACCAGACACGGTGCCTGTAGCTGTTGAGCTATGCCTTCAAGGGTGGTCTCAATCCCTGTGATGTTGTCAATTTTCTATGTAGAGTTATAGAGAAAGCATTTTCTATTTTATCATTTATGAGATAATCCTAATGCTAATACCTGAGGAAAGAGGGAGGAAGGAAGAAAGGAGGAGGAGAATGAATGCGAGGATGGGGGATTAGAAAACTGTCTTGTTATGTCTGTTTTAAGCCTTTATTTTGGACCTCTCAGTTTACAGAGAGAAACAGCAGATTGTTACGAGGATCTTTTGCAATACAAGGAGAAATGGAATATCCATATTTCATATCCGTAAAACAAATCCCACCTTATTCCTCCACTCAAACTGTGTCTTGTAGAGGAAGTATATATTCCTCTCAAAGTGATATATCACCAAGGGTGCATCAACCTTTATTACGGGTTTATAGTAGGAAAATGAAAAATTAGTTAATATGTAGTGTGATCGAGTTATGTGCTCGTGTTATGTGTTGTTGTCTAGCTGTGTATTGTGTTGTAGTATATGTAGTCTTGTTGTGTTGTGATGTTGTGGTGTGTAACCAAGTGTAGAGTTGCTATGTTTTGGGTTGCTTATGTGTCAATTAGTTGGTTAGTAGCTGGATAAGAGTATAAGTAGAGTTAGCTAGTAAGGGAGAAGGGGAGGGAAAATACGAAGGAGAGAGAAGAGATTGCAGTAGCTAGAAGCCTTCTAGATGGTAAGCTCTGCTTTCCTTGGCCTTCCTTTGCTATTGTAGAGCTTGTTGCTGATTTTCTTCTTTCGGCTGTATCAATTGACGCCGTCTGGGAAATCTAGGGCTATACAATGACTAGGTTGGAGACTCAAGTGGATTCGATGGAAACAAATATTCAGGAAATTGGAGATGAGATGAGGGGTAGTGTGTCGGATTTACAACATCAGCTTAGTGATACGAATAAGAAAGTGGCTTTGATTGAAGGATCTATTGCTAGTATACAATCTATGTTGCAAGATTTGTGGCAGGAAAGTGTAGGAAGGATGCAATGAGGAGTCCGATAGAGACCTCTAGGGCTGGAAATAGTGTCAAACGGTGGTGAGTGGTAGAGCTCAGTCCGTCATGGAAGTTGATTTTCTCGAAGATGAGGATTATCAAAGGGATGCCGCGCAGATCATGAGTCCAGAATTTAAAGGATCAGATCCAGTCCATTGTTTAACTTTAGTGGAGCAATACTTTGAGATACATCACTAAGGATCAAAAGGTACCTCTGGCAACAATGTTTATGAGAGGACAAACAGTGTATTGGTTGAAAATGCTTAAACGCCGCATGCCTCCTCTGGACTGGAATCAGTTGAAACATGAGCTCTTATTGCGATATGGAGGACAGTCCGCTAACAATCCATATGAAAGTTTGTGTACTCTTCGACAAACCTCTTCAATTGCTGCTTACAACGAAAGTTTGAAGTGTTATTTCCTAAGCTCCGGAAATGACAGAATTGCAGTTGCTTGGATATTATCTAGGAGAGCTACAGGAAGATATCTTACTTCAGTAAAAACTCTAAAACCTCATTCTTTAGCGAAAGCAGTTGAATTATTGCTAAATGTAGAAAAAGAATTTGAACATGGCTTTTTTTATCGAGTGTTCCTCAAGTTACTGGGGCTAGAAGAACTTTTAAGCATGATACATCTTCTACACGTTTATTTCCCACTATGCATAGCTATGGTTATATGTCTGGTGTTCATAATGCCTCTGGTTCTTTGCCCTATAATTCTCGTAATTAGTCATCTACCTGGAAATCATATAATAATACCATAGGAGAAGGTTCATGGAATGATAAGAAAGTAGTTGGAACGAAAGTGGCACCACAGTCTACAATGGGTTCTAATATAACAAATGGAGGTTCACGTGTTAATGGTAGAAAAATGTCTAAGCAGCTTACATATTCTGAATATGTGGATAAAAAAAAGAGAGGTATATGTTTTCATTGTGACCAACCATATTCCCCAAATCACAAATGTCCTAATAAAACTCTTAGGGTGATCATTCTTGAAGAAGATAGTGCTGGAGTCTCTGATGAGTGGGTGGAAGTGGAGAATGAAAACATTAATACTGACTCGAATTTGGAATTATCTTTACTTGCTTTAAATGGATTCAATGGACCGAAGACTATGAAGTTTCATGGCAGATTGCTGGAACATGATATTTTTATCATAGTGGATAGTGAAGCAAGTCATAATTTTGCGTCTACTACTTTGGTTCAACATTTAAAAATACCAGCAAGTCCTACTAAATCATTTCCGGTTAAGTTGGGGGATGGTCATTCAATCCAATCTAGTGGAATGTGCCGCGATTTGCAATTGCAAATTAATGAATTTTCAGTTCTGGTTTCCTGTTATGTATTGGAGTTAGGTGGGGTTGGTGTTATCTTAGGAGTGGCCTGGTTGCAAATGCTTGGGGAAATAAAGATTGACTAGAATTCGATGACAATGAAGATACCTTTTAACGGTACGGACATCTTCCCGTGTGGTGATCATACTCTCCAAAAATCTAGTGTGACTTTGAATTCATTCGAAACATTTGGACGAAGGGGATGATTGTAGTATATTATGGCAGGTTGAAATGGAAATGATGATTGCAGAATTAGCTCCAATTGATTCTCGGTTGGATGCTTTGTTGGACGAATATACTGTGGTATTTGAAACTAAACAAATTTTACCCCCTTTCACGACCCACGGATCATACGATTCCTTTGAAATCAGGGAAAGGTCCTATAAATGTGAGACCAAACCGTTATGCGCAAATTCAAAAGGATGAGATACAGCGATTGGTGAAAGAGATGTTAGCGACTGGCATAATTCGAGAAAGTTTCTCTCCTTTTTTCTAGTCCAGTTATTTCATGAAAAAAAAAAAAAAAAAAAGATGGTTCATAAGATTTTGTGTGGATTATCAAGCCTTGAATGATGCTACAATTCCTGACAAGTATCCTATACCAATGATAGAGGAATTGTTAGATGAGTTGTTTAGAGCTACTATTTTCTCCAAATGATTCCCAAAATCGCTTTTAGAACACATCAAGCTACTATGAATTTTTAGTGATGCCATTTGGCCTCACAAATGCTCCTGCCACTTTTCAAGCTGCCATGAATGAATTGTTTCGTCCTTATTTGAGAAAATTTGTATTAGTTTTCTTTGAACATTCTTGTTTATAGTGATATGGATAAACACTTGTTGCATTTACGCTTAGTATTGGATCTCTTACGAACCCATCAGTTTAGTGCGAACAGAAAGAAATGTGTTTTTAGACAGCCGTCCTTGGAATATTTAGGACATATCATTTCAGTTGAAGGAGTAGCGATGGATCCGATCAAAGTTAAGAGTGTACTTGAATGGCCAATTCCTAGTTCACTTAAAGGGGTGCGTGGTTTTCTAGGCCTATCAGGTTATTATCGTAAGTTCATCCGCAACTATGAGAAGATTGCTCGGCCTCTCACTAATCTTTTGGAGAAAGATGCATTTGAGTGCACAGAATTAGCTTTGGAATCCTTTCAGGCTTTACAACAAGCTCTTGTGCAAGCTCCTGTATTGGCCATGCCGGATTTTAGCCAACCTTTTACTATTGAGTGTGATGCTTCGAGGACTGGTATTGGGGCTGTTTCGATGCAACATCAATGACCTATAGCTTACTTTAGTAAAGCTTTGTCGGATAGGAACTTAATGAAATCTACTTATGAAAAAGAGCTCATGGCTTTAGTGTTGGCAATCAACCATTGGCGTCCTTATCTTTTAGGACGGAAATTTGTTGTGAAATTTGATCAGAAAAGTCTTCGAATCTCTTGAATCAACGTATTATAACTCCAGATCAACAACATTGGTTGGCTAAGTTACCCGTTATGAGTTTGAGGTGAAATAAAGCTAGTGGGGAGAATAGAGCTGCGGACGCCCTTTCTAGACAATTTGAAGAGGGCGACTTACATGGAATTTGGGTCCTATTTGGACTGACATGGATTCTATCTGATCAGATGTGTTAAAGGATCCTTTACTAGCTACTCATATTCAATTGTTAAAGGACGGAAAAGCTGTAGGTCGTGGATTTCATTTGAAGCACGATAATTTGTATTATGATGATCGGCTTGTTATTCCTTCTAATTCTCACTGGGTTCCATCGTTCCTCCATGAATTTCATTCTTCTCCTATGGGTGGACACACAGGTTTTATTAAGACTTATCGTAGGATGGTGGCTCATTTGTATTGGATTGGTATGAAGAATGATGTGGCCAAATTTGTCACTCATTGTGCTGTGTGTCAGCAGAATAAGATTCAAAATTTAGCTCCTGCGGTTTATTGAATCCTTTGCCGATTCCTAACTATTTGGGAGAATCTATCTATGGATTTCATTTCGGGTTTACCTAAATCCAAACGTTTTGATGTTATTTTTGTTGTAGTGGATCGATTCTCCAAATATGCACATTTTATGTTGCTGAAACATCCTTTTTCTAGATAGTGGCTGAACTTTTCATGAAGGAAGTGATACGTTTACATGGATTGCCTAGAACTATAGTAAGTGATAGGGATCCTTTGTTTGTAAGTGGATTTCGGAAAGAGTTATTTAGTTTGCAAGGCACAATTACATTTTAGCACTGCCTATCATCCGGAAACGGATGGGCAAACTGAAGTTCTTAATCGATGCTCGAAATGTTACCTTCAATGTTTTGCTTCGAAAGTGCCTAGAACTTGGGCGGCTTAGATGGTTGGGCAGAGTTCTCTTATAATACATCTTTTCATTCCTCAGCTAAAATGACACCATTTGAAGTGGTTCATGGCCGGCACTCCTACTTTACCACTTTATGTCGCCTAGGAACTTCTTAATTCGAATGTCCACACGGCTTTACTTTCTAGAGATGAGATGCTGCTTCGACTAAAGTCAAATTTGGAACGTGCTCAACTCCGAAATTGTTCTCTTGCAAATAAGAAAAGGCGGGATGTTGAATATAAGGTGGGTGACTAGGTTTTCTTGAAACTCTGATCGGCTCTTCAAACCAAGTTGGACTAAATCAAGTTCTAAGTTGAGTCACGTTTTTATGGACCCTATCAAATTGTTAGTCGAGTGGGTAATGTAGCCTACAAACTTCAACTACCTGAGCATTGTAAGATTCATCCTATGTTTCATGTTTCTCTCCTAAAGAAGTCTCATGGGTCTTTTCCGGTTTTACAAGAATTTCCTGAGGACTTGTTGCATGAGCAAGTGGAAACTAATCCATATCCTTTCCAAGTTTTGGGCCAACGGTTGGAAATTAGAGATGGCCTAGAAATTCCTCAGTGGTTGATTCACTGGTCAGGTTTTTCGATTGAGGAGGCTACTTGGGAAGATGTTGATGTTCTTCAATCTAGTTTCCGATTTCGTCCTTGAGGACAAGGACATCGCTAATGGGGGAAGTATTGATACATCACCGAGGGTGCATCAACCTTTATTACGGGTTTATAGTAGAAAAATGAAAAGTTAGTTAATATGTAGTGTGATCGTGTTATGTGTTGTTGGTGTCTAGCTGTTTATTGTGTTGTAATATATGTAGTCTTGTTGTGTTGTGATTTGTGGTGTGTAACCAAGTGTAGAGTTATTATGTTTTGGGTTGCTCATGTGTCAATTAGTTGGTCAGTAGCTGGACAAGAGTATAGGAGTAGCTGGATAAGAGTATAAATAGAGTTAGCTAGTAAGGGAGAAGGGGAGGGAAAATTACGAATGAGAGAGAAGAGATTGCAGTAGCTAGAAGCCTTCTGGAGGGTAAGCTCTGCTTTCCTTGGCCTTCCTTTGCTATTGTAGAGCTTGTTGCTGATTTTCTTCTTTCGGCTTGAATCACAAAGAGATGCTTGTCTTTCCTCAAACAGACAAGCAATCTCTATATTGTTCTCCTTTATTCATGAGAACCATCATCCTATGAGCTACTGGTCTTTATGATAGCTTCCTATTTCTGAAACCAAGATATCACCCCAGAGAGGCCACCAACAGAATTTCCATCAAATCTAGTGCATATGAATGCAGCTTTTCAATCACATCACACAGTGAAAAGGGAAATATAGAGAAGATATATAAATACAGAAGACAAAAACCTATAAAGGTGACTCGCATGAATACTTTGCGAATGAAAAGCCACAAAATAGTTTTCACAAAGGGCCTACAGTTTGTTCCTAAATTTTACTGCTTGCCATATCTTAAGACTTTTGTACCAACAAATGGCAGCAACAAAAAGATCATGAGATTTCTCCAGCTATGAGAGAGTTTTATCCAGTGTCAACGTTGTTTTGTGAACCAAATGTGGTACAACGAGCTTCTTCATACCCAGTACTTAAAAAGTTGCAAATCAAACCCTACCTCAAACTTGGAAATTGCACATGACTACCAAGCAACCCCTCCAGAACACTAAACCCAAAAGAAAGAAGGACAACCACGATTCAATTATACCAAGTTACAAACAAAGTGCTGCAGCAATCTAACACTAGCTCTCTACTCCATCTCCATTTATCATTGGAAAGAAACATATAAGACAATCCATATGTATTGATGCCTAGCTTTACTTACATGCCTATAAACATTAAAGGCATTGCATATATACATGAAGCAAGATAAAAAGATTCCCCAACCCAGAAAAATACGAAGGACAAAAGCATAAGATTTTCTCAACAGGTTTGTTAAAAACTAAGGTTACTGCAATATGGTGTTTTAATATTCTTGAATTGACTTGCAGAACCAATTGCCATCCCTGCACATCTTAAGAACTCTTTAACAAATCAACAGCAAAAGTATGCCACACCCAACCGACGTTGACAAAGCATGCGGCTATTATGAAGGAGGATCAAAAGATTCAGAACATGGTCCGTGCCAGCAATATGTTATCATCCCATTGTCCTAGAGAAAAGTGATTTATTTAAACAAATGCATAACCTTGTTTTGTAAGAAGCACCACAGCTTCTTCAACTCTTTCTCCTCAGATAAAGTTGAGTAAATTCTAATATGTCAATCCATATTTGGCTGGCAGTTAACTACCAAAATCCCATGGCTTTACATTGGGAAATCTTTCTATCCGTGTTTTCAAATATCACCATAGGTCAACAGATCAAACATCAATCCAATACAACCACAATGACAACTAAATCCATATCCCCTAATGCTACGCGTATCACATAACGGAAATCTATATCATGCTATTTGAATGATCGATAAGCCAAACCATATTGCAGTAAAATAATTGGGAGAGAATTATCGGATTAAGATTGGATTGGAGATTTCAGTTACCTCTATCTTTCATGATACTGAGAAATGAAGACATTACGGAAGAAATAGGCTGCAATTCTACAGTCGCCATTTGTCTTCTTTCAGCATTTACTAGTTTGCTAAATGCTTGGTTCAGTATCCTTCTTCCCATCTCTCTCTCTCTCTCTCTCTCTCTCTCTCTCGATTATCGTCGACGAAACCTGACCCTAAGCCCGGCGAGAAGAAGGATTCAAGATTTTGTGAGGGTTTAGTTCCATTCCAAGTGGTACTTCCGTAATTTTCTACTGACTTTTAGGGCTTTCCGGTAACCTAGTTATTTCCCCTTCCTCCGGTTAACTTATAGCAAGTAGTTTTTAGTGTTTTGATCAAAGAAAAATATATTTTTTTTGTGTTCTAATTGTTATTTATTTATATATATTATTCGTTTACATATATATGTTATTTGCTAATTGTTATCTTTAATTTTAAATAGTCAAATTTATGCCAACAATTAGGCTTTGAAAAAAAACCGACCAGACCAAACCAAACCGAATTGAACCGAAATTTCGATTCTTTTTTAAACTGTTCTATTCGTGGTTCGATTCAGTGAAGATAAAACGATTCGCAGTTCGATTCGTTAACTTAAACCGAATCGCATGATTAGAACTGAACCGAACCATTTTATATATTTTTAAAAAATTAAACATCTTATTTTTACTCTTAATTATTTCATTAAAAAATTAATTGTTTTTAAAATTAGTGATTTAAATATGTATAATATTAGATTTGTTATAATATATTTTAATTATTATATTGTCTACAAATAAGATATATTTTATGTTTTAGCCTCTAGTATTCCAACTTCAACATATTTTTTTCCCTTTGGCTTACTAATTAATCTATTTTTATTATTTAGTTAATTATCGATTTATATAATTGGTAATATGTTAGTTAGAAGCATACAACAAATTAAAATTTTATATCTTATATTGGGATAAAGGTTAATATACCATTATAGTTCAAGATAATTCAAAAAAAAGAGATTAGTCACAATAATAATTTTATAATGAATGAAACCCTTTCTTTCTATAAATTTTACATGGTTATTTGGTAAATAATCAATTTTAAATATTATTAATTATATTTGCATTAGTGATAAAAAAAAATGTAATTGAAGTTTTTCTATAGAATATATTTTTTATTTTGTGAATAAAATTGGTTTGAATCGCAAACCGAACAGTATCGAACGGTTTTTTTTCGATTCAAAAAAAAATTATGAATCGAACCGTACCGTGCACACCCTAGTTGACATAAGGTGTAATAGTAGTAGCGCTAAAACATTGGGGACGCCAAACATAACGTACAATATAAGATACGACAAAATTAAAATACATTTATAAAAAGTAAATATGAAAAACAATATGAGATATAATACAAAACATAATTACCTTTTAAATAAACAAGATTATCTTGTAATTTAATTATTTATAATTTATGGTCAATTTCATGCACTTTTGGAGCATAAATTAGACAAGAATTCAATCCATTAACATAAATACACAAATACAACCCATTAATACAGTTTGTGATGCTAATACGGACATATTTAAATGGCTCATATGAAATTCAACAATATCAATGGTCTAGTGGGTTCTCCATAATATTTCAAAAGATATTTTATAATAAATCCATAACCTGTTTTAATAAACTTTTTTTTTCACTAATAATGGTTAGAGCTGCAAATAAGAGAGCAAGTTAAACTCTATTAGTTTTGAAATTATCGAGTTTGAGCTTAGCTTTTTATAAGATACAAAGTTAGGCTCAAGCTCCACTCGACTCGTTTAAATCAGTGAACTCATTTTGTGAGCTTAAGCTCAAGTAGCTCGCTAAATTTAAAGATAACATAAAATCTAAGTAATTAAATATGCAAGATAATAAATATATAAATAAGTAGATGAGTGGATAAAGAATTAATAAAAAGTTATACATGAATATATGTTTTTTTTATTAGATAAATGAATTTGTTTATCAAGTCCATTCACAAAACTACTTACGAGACCAAACAACCTAGCTTATGATCTAAATAGAAGTTTAAACTCAAGCTCGTCTCATTTAATAAATAAGCTTTACCTTATGTTAGACCTCAAGCAAAGCCGAACCCGAGCAACTCGACTTATTTACAATAATAAAAATGATGCAATGGAGTAAATTTTTTCCCAAATGACATATTTGTAATAGGTGTACACATCTATCAGTCTTAAAAAGAAATTACCATAATACAAATTATAGAAAATGAATCATAATATTATCAATGCAAAATGGTATGTCGTGAATGATTATGAGACTTTTGAAAAGTAAAAAATAGCATTGTTACATGCAATTAAAAAAACAAAACAAAATTCACATTTATTCAGTGCCATTTATAGAAATGGTTCAAATCACATTAACTATATATGATTTCCACATATCTATACATACCCTAAATTGCATTTGTAAAAGTTAAATTTTGCAATGATATTTATGTAATTATTTTGTATTGTTGATATATGTATAAATAAATTTGTAATAGCTCAACAAAAATTAGATTAGAGGTATGCAAAAAAACCAATAAAATCAACAAACCAATTCGAAAAATATGGTTAACTAGTTCATCGGTTTCAGTTTAGGGTTAGAGTTTTTAACTTTTTTTGTTTTCATTTAGAACCAATAAAAACTTATGGTTTCAGTTAATAGGTCCAGGATATTTATATATATAATTAATATTTTGAAAATATATTAGATGGAACTTATATCTTGCATAAGTTTTTCAATAATTGCATTGCAATTTGGAATACGGAGAAGACATAATGATTTAATTTATGTAATGTTGGTATTGAATTTTAAGCCTTATGAACTAGAGTTAGACTTATGTTATTGATTTGTTGGTTCTATTGTTATTTGATTTTTTTATTTGTAATGTTTAAATATAATTATAGTATTTAACTTGTTGATTTGAAATCTTTTAATGTAATTATGAAATAAAATGGTCTAATTTTTTATGGTTATAACCAAGAATTCAATTGACCGCAACTTTTGGTTAACCATTATGTTAAATGGTTATGAAAATGTACTAAACAATACTAAAAATGATGGTGAATTGAGTATTTATCATAAAATGGCCAAATAACAAATTTTTGATGGAATGAATCAAGTTAATCTTTGATGGCAATAGTTACAACTATAAAAATGTACTAAAAAGAATATAAGAGAAATAAGGAAAGAAAATTCAAGCCAGATATAATGTAGAGTTTGGTCCGCTTCCTAATCTTCACGATCACACAAATCCCCTCCAACTAAGGACTTTATGCACTTTATTTATCTCAAATATAAGTGCTCAAATAGTGCTACACTCCAATTTCAACACTCAAGAATATATAGTATCCTCTCTTCAATAGTGCTATTTTACAATTTGCAAATATAAGAACATAACACTAATCTTATCTTTCTCTCTCTAGATTTTTGCAAGATACTTAATAATAGTGAAAAAGTTAAGAAAGAATTAATGAGCTTGTTTGTTTGCAAATGAAAACTCTTCAAAAACTTATGTGAATCCGCCAAGGAGCTTATATTTATAGTCTTAAAACTCAAACGTCGTTGAAGATAACGTCTAAAGAACATCAAGCATTAAATGCATGTAACGACTCTTTCTACTCAACTGGCTCTCCGATCTATCTCCCTACTGACTCACCAGTCCACAAAGTGTGCTTTTGGTTAAATAAGTCATGCCCTTGGATTAAAGAATCGTGCCCTAGATTCAAGCTAAGATCAGGGCTATGGTTTTCTTTATTTGTATTAGCTCACCGGTGCAAGACCTGCAAGCATACACACAAAGATACACAACACAAATTCTTTCATTTAAGAGATAATAGATTTCCTGGTTGAGATGGCCTTCTCTTTTCAATTGGAAATAATATATTAGTCTCAAACAAGTAGTGTATGTTTAGAATATGATTTACATAACTTTTATTCTCATTAAAATCACGTATAGAATTAATTATTTTAACAATCTCCCCCATTTTGATGAGGGCAAAAGCTATGTAAAAGTTGTTTGTTCCCCTTCAAAAGTACCCCCCTTTCATTTTTAAGTATTTGTTTCAAGAAGTTTAGCAATTTTAAGTTATAGCAAATACTTTAAAAGCGCAGCAAGTAGGTTTCTTTAAAAATTTGACCATATTGCTTTTTTACTTCATCAAAAACTTCGTATCATGAAAGTATTCAAAGTGAACCATGTCGTGCATAAATACTTAATAAAATCAAACACAGGAGTTCATTGTGAGCTTAATAATCAATTATGGATGTTAAGACATCCAATAAAGAGTGCTTCATAGAAGGTCACTATATAAGAGTTTAAAAGCAAAGCAAAACAAAAAAAGATCATGCTGGAGGATCATCAACTGGAGGTGGGCAAGGATGAATACTATAGAAATGATCCATGAAAGCATGCATGTTAGAGCTGAAGGACCGGAACTCAGAGCGGAGTCCAAAAATCTGAGTTTGTATGGAAGCAAAATTGGAATCCATATGATCTCGAAGCTCTTAAAGAGAATAAGTAGATGATCCAGAAGCTAGAAGCTAGAACAGTAGGCTCATCTTCATCAAAATCTATGTCCATACCTAAACAAGGAAGAAGATCAGCATCACCAACCAATGGTTCTAAAGGTTTCTTACGTATCCATCTATCATCTTGCTTTTCCAAGCCCTTAAACTAATAGTATTGAAAGAGAAGGTGGGAAATGAACAGGGTGAGTCTCGGAATAGAATTTTACTCCTTTGCTCCTTAAGAGATGTGTGACCAACCACTTCCTCGAAGAACTACTTGAGCAAGCTTATTAGTCACATTCTTAAAGGTTCTAGACATGAGATCAAAGAAATAGATCGTATCTCCTCTCAAAATATGAACCATAGGCATAAGTCCTGTTGGATCATCGTAGTCTATTGTCCACTGCGTGGAACATAATTATCAGTTAAGAATTAGTGACGAATCTAATGACTAACAGACAAACGGGAAGAATACAAATTGCGTGGTTTAAGCCAATTTAGACCCATATCTTATATGGTAAAACAATTCCTCATAATACTAAGCCCCACCAAAATTTTTTAGCATTCTAACTCCAATATTATCAACCCTGATTAAACTATAAACATCATGATGTGAGATCTCAAGCTTCCTTCCATATAGATATGAATACAATTTAGGTCTCACAAAACTTAAACTACTAAAACCGATCTCCATTCCAACACCCATCATCCTCCCGATAATTAGTCAAATTACAATAGAACATTATAACCGCTTCTTCATTAACCTTAGCTGGAAACAACATATTATTCAAAAGTACACCAAGCAACTGAGGAATATGAAAGTACTCCAACACATTTGTATTATAATTCTTACCCACATCTATAGGAAGGTCACTGAATAAGGCATACCTATATGTATGCTTCTTAGAAGGGAAGAGGAATCCATCAAGGGTAAGTGGTAGAGGTGGAGCATGTCCACAGGCAGTCCTTGGAGGCATCATGAAGAAGAATGGTGGAGAGAGAGAGAGAGAGAGAAAGGAGGTGTTAGAGATGGTAGGGATGTGGTCGGGAGAGAGGTGGAGTATGTGTGTGAGAATTTCAAAGAAGATTGAGAGGTAGAAGGAGATGGATTTTAGGGTAAAGAGAGACAAAGGGCAAGAGAGAGCATAGGAGAAAGAAGAGAGATGAAGAGAGGAAGGAAATGAGAGGAGAGAGAAAGAAAGTTTATGTATGGGTCTATAAGATGCATACCAGCGAGCCAATGACAAAAAGTTTGCTTTTCTTTAAAAGAACGGAGGCAATTAAGCCCTTGTCCATGCCCATAAAAAGCACACTAGTGACCACTAGCTCACCGGTGCAAATGTTTTAGCAAACAAAGGCTATCGAGCCTCGTAATCTTGCCCTTGATGAGCATACCGGCAAGCCAATGATTGTTAAACTGGTGAGCCAGTTATTTCTATAGATTTTAACAAACAAAACACATTTAAGCAATAATATCTTTTAGCATTTGTTAAAACATATCATATTTAAGCATATTTTGATATATAGTAGCTTAATCAACCCAAGGTCAAGTTCTAAATGAGATGTTTTGAAACAAAGCTCATCAACTTGGCTCCATATATTTAGCACTCATCCTGCTTGATCTTGCCCAATTCTCTACGTAAAGTGCAAAACTGATCATCACTTAAGATTTTAATAAAAATGTCAGCAATTTGATTACTTATGTCAACAAATAACAAGCTAATATCATTATTAAAACTATGATCTCTAATGAAATAATGTCTACTTTCAATATGCTTGGTCCTTAAGTGTTGGATTGGATTTCTTGTTAAATTAATAGCACTAATGTTATCGCATCGAATTGAGACATTGTCATATTTTACCTCATAATCTTGCAAGGTTTGTTTCATCCATAAAACTTATGCACAACAACTGCCCATAGCCACATATTCAGCTTTGGCGATTGAAAGTGTAACTAAATTTAGCTTTCTTGAGTGCCAAGATATTAGGAACTTTCCAGTGAAGTGGCATGTGCCACTTGTGCTTTTTCCGATCAACTTTACATCTAGCAAAGTCGACATTGGAGTAGCCAATTAGATCAAAAGAGGTAAAATTCAAATACCACAAGCCAATTTCAATAGTGTCTGAAAGATACTTGAAGATGCATTTTATTGTACTCAAGTGTTATTCCTCTAGGAAAGATTGAAATCATACGTATACTGAAAACATGATATCTGATCTAGAAGTTGTTAGATATAACAAACTACCTATCATTCCTCTATACAGTTTGTCACATATATTTTTGCTATCTTCAGCTTTATCGAGTTTTGTACTTGTGCTCATAGGTGTAGGACTAGTTTTGCAATTATCCATTTTAAATCTTTTCAAATGTACTTTAGTATATTTAGATTGACTAATGAAAGTGCCACTATTAGTTTACTTCACTTGGAGACCTAGAAAATAGTTGAGTTCTCTCATCATGCTCATTTCAAATTCTTTGTTATTGAATTAACAAATTCATTTATAAGATTCATATTACTAGCTCCAAACAAAATGTCATCTACATAGATTTGTACAACTAGTGTAATTGACTTTTGATTTTTAACAAATAATATTGCACCAATTTTCCACTAGAAAAACCTTTGCTTTAAAAGAAGCAACTAAGCCTTTCATACTAAGCTCTAGGAGCTTGCTTGAATCCATAAAGAACTTT